>JADRCD010212353.1:0-15303 GCA_019843815.1 Montemys delectorum | reverse complement strand
AGTACCCTCAGAGCTCCCAGGGACTCAACCACCAACCAAGGAGTATACATGGTGGGACTGAATGTTCTGGCAGCATGTGTATAGTAGAGGATTGCAAATTCGATCATCAATAGGAGGAAAGGACCTCGGCCTTGTGAAGGTTTTGTGCCCCAGTGTAGGGGAATGCCAGGGCCAATAAGTGGGAGAAGGTGGGGTGGCAGGCATGGGGAAGGGGGAGGCAACAGGGGTTTGTTCTTGTTGTTTTTGTTTGCTTGTTTGTTTGTTCTTTGGAGAGGAAACTGGAAAAGGAGAGATTTACATGTAAATAAAGAAAATACCTAATTAAAAATAAAAAAATAATAATTGTTACTTTACTGTAACGACCTAAGAAACTTTCTTTTGAAAAGATCTACTTGTCAAGTGAAGTTTTTCTAATAATTTTTTCTTCCGACTACTTCATTGATTTTTAATTAGCCTCATTTAAAATGTATATCTCTGCTACTTTTTGTGAGAAGAAAAAGCGGTGATTAAATAGAAAATCTTAAAAAAAAAAATTCTCTTCTGGGTTTGGGAAGATGACTCAGGACTAAAGATCACTAAGAATGCTGGCTTCTGTTGCAGAGGGCTCACAATCTCCTGCTACTCCAGACCTAGAGGGTCAGATGACCTCTGTAAACTCTGCAGATACTGCATGCATATAATGGATTTATTTATTACAAATATTAATAATAATTTGTATATATTCTTTAAAAATAAAAAAATGTTAATAAATCTCTCTCTCTTTCTGTGTGTATGTGTGTGTGTGTGTATGTGTGTGTATGTTTGTGAACTTGTATATACTCTTATGAGAAACAACTTGTGTTTAGTTAAAATGTGTGAAACTTGTTCATGAAAATCATACAACCAACAATACCTTCAAGGTTAAAAACATTAGAAATGAGAAAAACAATTTAAGAATAAACTGAAGCATTGTCTCAGTTTCAAACTAATCTCGACAACTTAATGGAATGCTATGAATATATTTCATTTACAGTGAACTATTTTAATGATAATAGTAACAAAAGAACCAACGACAGTGCTATTTTCCCAAGATTTTTTTTGTTCTTATATTGTATGGAAATTGTATTTGAAGTGGTGTATTCTTATAATAGAGAGTTATGTGGAAAATAAAACCGCCGAAGATAATATAAATCTGCCAAGGAACACAAACAAAATGACCCTTTACATACACATTTTGAAGATGGAAAGATACCATTAAAGGCTCCAATTTAATGCCTCCTTCACTAATCAGAATTGCTCCTCCACAGTCTCACATACTCAGACCCTTCACATCCCCTTCTATCGTGCCAGAATGAACATAACCCTCACAAGTTTGAATGCCTTATTATTAGACCATGTACCATAATCTTGGATAATGTATTTAAAAAGTAGTATACAATTAAAAATTTATGAATCAGTTTCCTCTTATAACTATCTAACAATCCATGAGTGTTAGACCAAATATCAAAGAAAGTAACACATTTTCACTTAGATAAATTAATTTACTATGAGCTGTTTTAAAAAAAAAAAGTTCTGTTATTCTGAAAAGGATAGTAAGCAAAATTTATTTATTACTGATATTAAATTAATAACCCATAGCCTTTCATATCATTGTGCCAATCTCCTCAAACCTTACAGTCACAGAAACTATAATCATTCCCTACATACTGCATATACATTTTCCTATGCACCATCATTACGTGCTAGAACAAAACCTTATGTATGCTTCACTATAGTAGTTCTGGAACTTTGTTGAAGTATGTCAAAATATAAGTTATGGAATTTTTAAATAAACAAGCTAAAGCTAGTTACTGGGACTTTTTGTGACCTGGGAAAAGAACTGGATGAAACCCATACTTTGAAGAGGCCTAATATAATATAAAGAGACACTGAAAAGAGTTTCACAAACTTTCAAAAGCTCATGTTTCACATGAACATAGGGCAAGGTTTCGAAAGCATAGGACACATGCCAAGGACGTTTCAACATTGTGTTAGATATATATTTACCTCAAGAGTTTTCTGATGTGATGGGTAATCACACCATACTTACCAACATCTGAGAATCACAGCACTGAGTGTATTTATGGGGACAGTTTCCAGAGAAGTTTAACTGACTGTGAATGCAGTATGAGCCACCACCTCATGCGTCTGATTGCATGCTTTCCACACTGCAGTGGACTGTGTACCCCATACTGTAAGCCACAGAACATCCATATGCCAAGATTTTACTTCATATATATATATATATTTAAGTGATATCATATTTATTAGGGTCATTGAAATCTGCCTATGGTTCAAAGTTAAAACAAAAACAAGCATTAAAACAATTAAATACTTTCCTCTCAAATATGATAACAAATAAATATGACTTGTTCATTCAGTAATCATATTTTATTGCTATTAAATGCATAAGTAGTAATTACTAATTTACTCTGAAAAAATATTGAGAGCATCAATTACAGAATAGTAATTAGGTAATTTTGATGAAAATTATATGGTATCTTTGTGTTTAATGAGTTTTTCTATAAAAAAACAACATCATGGTTTTATTGATGATGAACAAAGACAAGATTTCTTCCACTTTAACTCCATTAAAATTTATGAAAGTGCATTTTCCTAAAGAGTGTACCTAACACAGATATGTATTAGTGTTTCTGTATCTGCCATATGGATATATGTTATCCTAAATTTGAGTATAACTGAGATGTCCAAATATAATCTGTCACCATGTTGTATGTTCTTCATCCTTATAGGTGCCTTTCTCTGCAATAGTGAGGAACATGACTCTCACATGTTGCTTGTTTCTTACCTGTCAGGTGGTGCTAAGAAGTCACATGAAAGGCACTACAAGTGAAATAAGAAGACATACTTCCTCAGCGTGTATAAAACATGAACTTAGTCCCGTACAGGAAGCTAGCACCTTGTTGCCCAGGCAACACCTCCCTCCCTCTCTCCTTGTGTCCCTCCCCCCCCCCCCCCTGCTTCTCCCGCCCTTTCCTCCTCCCTACCCTGAGAACTAGGTCGGTTGTTGCCTACCGCCCGAGATCTGGAAGCTGCGTACCCACGAATTCCCACTTGGACCTTTTCAATCAGAGATAACAGCAATGGCCTCAAAATAGAGGGCTACCACATCTTGGTATTCTCACCCAGTATATGCAAGATACTGGCAACATTATCGTCATGCAATGCTTTGGATGCAAAGCCACCAGAATGCCTACAGAAAGTTCAGGGATTCCTATTTCACTTCCCCTTGGTTCTTCCCTCCTGGAGTTCTTCCCTGGAACTCTCTTGCTTATGAGGCTGGGCCTCCTTGAAACTCTGAAGGCCAGCACATGGCATGACAGGAGTCTCCCTACTGTCATGTGTTTCCCATTTCAAAAGCTCTGGGTAGCCTCTGAATAACAGCAATAGAACCCAGGCATCCACAAGAGAAAATGAAACACTGTATGAGGAGGAGGAAGAACTAGAGTGGGATTCAGACGATGAAGTGGAGTGCTACCTGAGTAATATGGAAATCACAGAAGAGCTCCGCCATTACTCCGCACAGACTGAGAGGCACAGAGAAGATAGAAGGCAGGCGACAGCAGCAGCTGGATGCGGAGCTCCTGAATGACTATGTGAATGCGGACCGTGGCCTGTACTTCAGCCACCATAGGTCAGTGGAGCCCCGATCTGAGAAGCCCTGGGAGCAGCGCTAAGCAGAGATGAAGCGCTTATATGGCAACAGTGCTCCCAAGATCCTGGCCATGGAGGCTGCTGCACAGCTGAGCTTTGACAAGCACTGTGACAGAAAGCAGCTGAAGTACTGGCCTGTCATTCCCCTGAAGTTCTGAGTCCTGGGCACCGGGACCTTAGGCAATGCTTCACAGTTCCTAGCCTCTCCCTCTTCATCTCTCCTGGACTATTTCAGAGAAAGAGGCCTGTATACCCACATGGTGGATACAGTCTGTCAGCCACTTATGATGCTGTCAGCAGGAGGTATTACTGTTGCCAACACAAGGAATGTTCACTGACAACGTGATAATTGTCTGTATGGGATTGGCTCTTGGTTTTCTTTTTAACAGTCCAGTTAATTGAAATTATGCCTAGCGATACTGTCTATTGTCTTGCATTTTTAATTTCCTTCTTTAAGCTCTCCAGAATATCATAAAAGCCTTAAGCCACATGTCATTTATTCCTACATTTTTTAGACCAGTTTTCATACACCACATGCTAGGTACAAATTCTTAAGTCGTCCTGCTTCCACCTCCTAAATACTAGCTTACAGGTTTGCACTGCCCTCACTGGGCTTCTGTCCACGTGTTTTCTAGACACGTGACTGTAGCTCTCTGGAGCTCTCTGAAAATGATGCAAATGAACAGTAAGACAAGTGGCACTTATTACTCATTACTAGGTGTCAGTCCGCATGCTCTATAAAAGACCAGAGAGTAAATACTCTGGGCTTGGCAGGCCATGTTTGTCTGTGTCATAACTGCCTAACCCTGTCTTCATAGCATAAAAACAGCCAGAGTTACTGAATAAACAAATGAATGTGACTGTGTTTCAATAAAACTTTATTTGTTAAAAAAAAAACATGAACTTAGTAGAGAGTGAATAATTTTTTTTTTTAAATAACAGAATTGTCTCCGGCCATACCACCCTGAACATGCCCGAACATGATTAGTACTTAGATGGGAGAGCGAGTGGGAATACCGGGTGCTATAGGCAAAAAAAAAAAAAAAAAAAAAAAAAAAAATAAGAAAAGAAAAGAATAACAGAATGAGTTTAGGGCTTGCTGCATCATGAAGGGTAGGGAGAATATGCAGAATTTCCATTTTTCTTGCTATAGACAACTTGATTATTTCCTGTACTCCATAGAATTTCTATAGCTGGATTATGAAATGGAGTCAAGTCAATTCAAAGGTAAATTGTATAAATGAATGTGGGCCTTTTGGATAACATTTATGATGTTAGGCATAGTCTTAGGCAATTTAAAGACATTATTTAACTCATTTTAAAAACACTACAAATAGAACCTGGATATAGATTGACATAAAACAAAAACAATAAGGAAAAATGTATGCTAACATCACAGTAATCTAACTGAGAAACTAGAGTGGCTAACACAAATGGATAAGTGGTTAGAATAAGAAAAATGCACATTCAGAATAAAGTATACACTTAGATACAATCAGTTCCCTTCGTGAAATTGTGATGGAGAAATTTTTTTACTAATTAATTATTTTTACAATCCATATTTTATCCCCCAGCCCCTGTCTACCCTCCAACTGTTCCACATCCCATACCACCTGCTCACCCCCCTGTCTCCACGTGGATGTCCCCATCCCCCACCCGACCTGACCTCTAAACTCCCTGGGGCCTCCAGTCTCTTGAGGGTTAGGTGCATCATCTCTGAATGAACAGAGACCAGACAGTCCTCTACTGTATGTGTGTTGGAGGCCCTATATCACCTGGTATATGCTGTCTGTTTGGTAGTCCAGTGTTTGAGAGATTTGGGGGGTCAAGATTAATTGAGACTGCTGGTCCTTCTACAGGATCGACTTCGCCTCAGCTTCTTTCAGCCTTCCCTAATTCAACAACGAGAGTCAGCTGCTTCTGTCCATTGGTTGGGTACAAATATCAGCTGCTTGTTGGGTCTTGTATAGTGTGGTCATGATAGGTCCCTTTTTGTGAGCACTCCATAGCCTCAATAATAGTGTCAGGCCTTGAGACCTCCCCTTAAGCTGGGCCCCCTCTCGCTGGACATACTTTTCCTTAGGCTCCAATCCATTTCCATCCCTGTAATACTTTCAGACAGGAACAATTATGAGTGAGAGTTGTGACTGTAGGATGGACCCCTCTCACTCACTTCATGCCCTGTCTTCCTGCTGGAGGGGGGGCTCTATAAGTTCCCTCTCCCTACTATCTGGCATTTTATCTAAGGACCTGAAAGTCTATCACCTACCAGGTCTCTGGTGCATTCTGGAAGGTTCCCCAAACCTCTATCTCCCAAGGTTGCCTGTTTCCGTTCTTTCTGCTGGTCCTCACCCAACATCAGATCAGGTTCCCTCTCCTCTCCACTCTTTCCCCCCACACTCACTGTCTGCTTTCCCTCCCAGGTCCCTCCCAGGGTCCTCCCTCCCTCCTCACTTTCGATTGCTTTCTTCTCTCTCCCAAGTGGACTGAGGCATCCTCACTTGGGCACTTCATCTTGTTGACCTTTTTGAGTTCTAATGGACTGTTTGTTTTTTGGGTATTCTGTACTTTTCTCTGTTTTTTTGTTTGTTTGTTTGTTTGGTTGTTTGGTTGGTTGTTTTTTTTTTGTTTTGCTTTTTGTTTTTTTTTTTTTTTTTGGCTAACATCTACTTATTACTGAGTACATACCATGCATATCCTTTGGATATTAGTTACCTCACTCAGTATGATATTTTCTAGTTCCATCCATTTGCCTGCAAACCTCAGAATGTCCTCATTCCTAATAGCTGAGTAGTATTCCATAGAGTAAATGAACCACATTTTCTGTATCCATTCTTCTGTCTGGTTTGTTTCCAGCTTCTGGCTATCACAAATACATCCACAATGAACATAGTGGAACAAGTGCTCCTGTGGCATGTTGGGGTATCTTTTGGGTATATTCCCAAGAGTGGTGTAGCTGAGTCTTCAGGTAGATAGATCTATTTCCAGTTTCTGAGGAACCTCCAGATTGATTTCCAGAGAGGTTGTACCAGTTTGCAATCCCACCAGCAATGGAGGAGTGTTCCTCTTTCTCCACATTCTCTCCAACATGTGTTGTCACCTGAGTTTTTGATCTTAGCCATTCTGATTGGTGTAAGGTAAAATCTCAGGGTCGTTTTGCTTTGCATTTCTCTGATCACTAAAGACTTTAAACAATTCTTTAGATGCTTCTCAACCATTCGGGATTCCTCAGTGTGAAATCTTGGTTTAGTTCTATCCAGCATATTTTAATTAAGTTGTTTGTTGTTTTTTGTTTTGGTTTGGTTTGGTGATTAGTTTCTTGAGTTCTTTATATATTTTGGATATTAGCCTTCTATCAGATGAGGGGTTAGTGAAGATTTTTTCTCAATCTGTAGGTTGCCAATTTGGCTTATTGACTATGTCCTTTGTCTTACAGAAGCTTTCCAGTTTCATGAGGTCTGATTTATCAATTCTTGATCTTAGAGCATGAGCTATTGGAGTTCTGTGTAGGAAATTTCCCACTGTGCCAAAGAGTTCAAGGTTCTTTGCGACTTTCTCTACTATTAGATTCATTGTATCTGGTTTTATGTTCAGGTCCTTGATCCCCTTTAACTTGAGCTTTGTGCAAGGTGACAAATATGCATCTATTTTCATTTTTCTTCATACAGACTTCCAGTTAGACCAGCACCATTTATTAAAGATGCTTTCTTTTTTTCCATTGTATATTTTTGGCTTCTTTGTCAAAGATCAAGTGTCTGTAAGTGTATGATTTTATTTCTGGGTCTTCAATTCTACTCCATTGATCAATGTATCTGTCTCTGCACCACTATCATCCAATTTTTACCACTACTGCTCTGTAGTAAAGCTTGAGGTCAGAGATGGTGATTCTCCCAGCCATTCTTTTATTGTTAAGAATTGTTTTCACAGGCCCAAGCACCTCTCCCCCGATTGATGACTAACTAGGCCATCCTTATATATCTTAGCATTGTGTCTAATGTTTGGTAAATGTTTAATAAATGTTTATTTTGAGTAAAAAAAAAATAAGTAAATAAAAAAGAAAAGAGAAAAAAGAATTGTTTTCACTATTCTGGGTTTTCTGCCTTTCCAGATGAATTTGAGAATTGCTCTTTCCATGTCTTTGAAGAATTGTGTTGGGATTTCCATGGGGATTGCATTGAATCTATAGATTACCTTTGGTAGGATGGCCATTTTTACGATGTTAATTCTTTGAATCCATGAGCATGGGAGATCTCTCCATTTTCTGAGATCTTCTTCAATTTCTTTCTTGAGAGACTTGAAATTATTGTCATACAGGTCTTTCACTTGTTTGGTTACAGTTACTCCCAGATATTTTTTAAAAATTCCTCAAAACTTTGGCTTCAAGGAAATGTAAAAACAACCTAGTGAGAAATTTTCATGACAAGAAAAGTCAGAAGCTTGAAGTATTTTACAAGAATGAGGATATACATGAGAGCTTTGATTTAAGGCATATCAAAGTACTTTATAAGCATTAATTGATATTTCTATAGTTCATTACAATTTTTAGTTCACTTGAGATGTTCTTCTAAGAAATGTGAGCTTGATATAATTTAAATAAATTTATTCAATTTAATGCATGCCTTTCTGCAAGGGGTTTTATTTTACTTAAATATGTGAAATACTGTTTTTTGAAAACAAGAAATGGGAAATTTCTTGCTGAAATAGTTCCTCAGTTTAAACATGCCAGGCAAATGCTTCTTTCATAATGTTTAAAATGCCTCACAAGTGAGATTGCAAATTCAATTGTATGTTTCTTCTAAGAGATTATACTTTTAAAGATTTTAATTTATGTTTTAAGTTTACGAGATTATCTGTGACATACTATTTTAATGTAAGGTCAGACTCTAAGGATGCCTGAGACAATCCAACAGAGATGTTCCAGGATTATGCAAAATGACTAAAGAAGTTTCAGAAGAATGACCCAGGAGAAAAAATGCTGTTTTATATACCAGGTGAAATTTTTTTCAAGGAAGAAAGATGTTTTCAATGAAGAAAACATATTTTAATTTCTATAAAAGAGGAATACGTTTTTATAAGTATATCTTTTGGTTTGTATAAACAGTAGGAAAGGTGGAGATATATATTAAATATTTTTTGATAAGCAAATAAATATTATATGATGGTAAAAAGGCAATGGAGAAAGCAAGTTCTCATAGGTAGCATTGAGCTCAGTATCTTGAAGTAAGTGAGCATTTATAGAAGCAAAGGAAGGAGATGGTGATGGCTATAAACTCAACCTCAATGCTCTTAACTGCAAGGGTGAAGACAACAACCCAGTCTGAGATCAAGATACATTTGCATGTACTAGGGGGAGCACTTACATGGCTTTTATCCTTGCTTTCTTGTTTGACACAAAAACAACAAAAAAGTAATTATTTGACACTGAAGAGGAAAGAATGTGCTAATGTCTCAGAAAGAATAGATGAAGCAAGAAATTGATCAATGAGGAGAGAAAACTACACTAGGATCATTCATCTGCTATAACTCAAGATAATTTTGGGGTCTACATGAAATTAAAATATAATTCAGTAAAGTGACTAGAGCTGGTCATGGTGGTGCATGTCTATAATTCAGTTACTTGGGACATAGAAGCAAGAGAACTATGAGTCTAAGAGCAGTTAAACTGGCCACAGAAAAATGTTTATGAAAAAGTAAAACAAAATGATATTAATAAATTCATAAATAAAAGTAACTATGTTATCATAGTGTATTTTTTTTAAGTCAGATTGTGAGTCTGTGAGTCTCAGAATGTGTGGGGCTTTTATTATTTCTTTTAGAAGTGGAAAGCTATTCCAATGTGTATGCATGAAGTTGATATATATAGTGGAAGGATAGAACCTCCAAAGTATAAAGAGAATTTTGAGAAAGGAAGGAAGAGAACAGGACTGACTAATGTTAGGACGGTCAGTGTTCATATGTTCTCAAGACCTTGAGAAATTATTGGATCTCAGTAATATTTCTCATGAAAAATAAACAGAAGATGATATTTAGAGTGTTTGAACTTGAAATTTTTGAAAGTTGTAAATTATTGGTAATGTCAAAGCCCAGAAAATCACCATCCATGACAGGTATTGAGGTTATGTAGAAAAGTCACAGCAGAAAAGATATTAAAAGTTCTAAGAAGGAAAAAATAATAGAAGTTGAAAGATTATAAACTTGGTTTAAAAATTCTAGGAAATAAGTCAAGAGTGAGGATATTAATTGTAAAATATTAAACTAATAGAAAATAACTAAAGTAAAATTTCAAATAAATGACTATAGATAAGAGTGTTGAAATGAAATTGATATGGCAGAATGAACTTTAACACTGGAAATATGAGGAAGAAGTACTGGAAACAATCACATAGCCTATTTCATGCTCAGCTACATTTCTGACATCTAGCACTGCTCCAGAAATTTAGTAGGAGCTACTCAAACATTTATTTGCTAAATGGGTAATATGGGTAAAACTATAAGTGCATGAGTAAGTCCATAAAATAAAGAGAATTGAGAGCACTTCTTAAAAATAATTGTAATATTTCAGTTTTTACATATAGGGATATCATTCACTGTGCTTAGGCATTGAGTTCATTATGGTGAAAATAGCTTAACTGATCCTATAGCAAGAATCACATCTCTCCAGTCCAATTACTAACATAAATAAGATATGTGCAATTTTGTTCACTTCATGGTCCTTGAATTCAGCAGTAAGTCATAGTTATTGCTTTATCTATTCTTTTAAACAGTTATGAAGGTACAGGGGGGTAGATTTCAGGCTTTTAATCACAATCTTTAAGTGTATGGTTATTAATGCCTTTTATTGGTTTGATAAGCCTAAGAATTAGAATATCCTTGATGGTCCTACAATAATCAAGAGCCTGTCAGAATCTTATAATTTCCTTTTTTTTCCCTTGGTTTTCCGAGACAGGGTTTCTCTGTGTGGCTCTGGCTGTCCTGGAACTCACTCTGTAGACCAGGTTGGCCTCGAACTCAGAAATCCCTGCCTGCCTCTGCCTCCCAAGTGCTGGGATTAAAGGCGTGCACCACCACCGCCTGGCCAAATCTTATAATTTCATCAAACTTTTCCACATATTCTCTCTGCTTCTAAAAGTTTGATCTATATAGATTGAATTATTTTCATTCTTTTTCATACACAGTATTTTTATTAATTATTTAGGAATTTCACACATTGTACCCTGATCACACTCACTTGTAAAGGGGGAGGAAGCCTCTTCTTTCATTACATCAATGGCTGTAGACTCATAGTTGAGAATGAGAGACAGAGAAAGCTTCTGTGACAACCTCTTCCAGTACCACTCCCTCCCTCCCAAAAGAAACACTTTAGTTAGAAAGACATTGAAGAGAACTCTCAAAAATTATTATGAATGCTGAAGTATGGATCTTCACAACTGATGATTTTTGGCTGGGATGCAGATGAGAAAGAACTCAGTTTTCTTTAATGGGCTGGCCACTGGGAGTTTTAGCATGCTTGGGTGAGTATATGGTCACATATAAGACGTGGTATGGTATATTTTCATTTTTATGACCATTCTTTTGTGTGCTTGCTTCCAAATTCAAAAGATAAGCTTCCATACTTAAAAAGATTTAAGGTTTATGTACACTTCAATTTCTACTTGGTTGTTTCCATCTATGACAGCTTAAATACTTATCATGAGAAATGGAATGATCACTTTAAGATATCTGTTGGTCTGTCTTCTCCACATCCTGGCCAGCATGTGCTTTCATTGAGTATTTGATCTTAGCCATTCTGATTGGTGTAAGTCAGAATTACACCAATCTGTGTCTTTTTATTTGTATTTTCCTGATCACTAAGGACTTAGAACATTTCTTTAACTGCTTCCCAGCCATTCAAGATTCTTCTGTTGAGAATTCTCTATTTAGCTTTGCACACCATATTTTAATTCACTTGTTTGGTTTTTTGGAATATAACTTCTTGAGTTCTTTATATATTTTGAATATGAGCCATCTGTTGGATATAGGATTAGTGAAGATCTTTTCCCAATCTGCAAGTTGCTGTTTTGAACTATTGACAATGTCCTTTACCTTACAGAAACACTCCTCCATTGCTGATAGGGTTGCAAATTGGTACAATTACTCTGGAAATCAATCTAATGATTTCTCAGAAAATTGAAAATAGTTCTACCAAAGACCCAGCTATACCTGTGTAAGGGGAGGTTCTGTTGCTAACTTTAATTCCTCAACTGGCTCTTGGTTGTCAATAAAGAAGGCAAGTGGCCAATTGCTGAGCAGATGGGCATATACTCCCAAGGTACTCTCCCATATCACAAAGACACATGCTCCACCATGTTCATAGCAGCCTTATTTGACATAGAAAGAAGCTAGAAACCACCCAGATGTCCCTCAACCCAACATGTATACTGTATACATGTATACTGTAAATATGGTTCAAGTACACAATGGAATATTATTCAGCTATTAAAAATGAAGACAATGTGAATTTTGTAGGCAAATGAATATAATTAGAAAAATATCCTGAGTGAGATAACCCAGACCCAGAAGTACATGCATGATATATACTCATTGATAATTGGATATTATCCAAAAAGTACAAATTATCCATGATATAACCCACAGATGCTAAGAAGTTTAATAAGAAGGAAGGCTGAAGTGAAGATGTTTAAATCCCACTTAGAAGGAGGGAACAAAATAATCATGGGAGGCATAGTGAGGGTACAAGGAGGGGGAAGGGAGAGCAGGATCAGGTGGAGACAGGAGAGAAGCCTAGAGAGCCAGGAGAATGACTGGAAATATGCTTCTGTGGGGAGTGGGCCAATGGGAGAACCTGTAAAAAGTCCTAGAGACCTGGGATGTGAGAGGCTTCCAGGACTCATTGTGGGTGACCTTAGCCAAAATTGCCAACAGTGCGGAGACAGATATAGTCCCTAATGGAGGGGTGGGCTCACCAACCTATCTACCAAAATTTTGACCCAGAATCATTCTTGTCTAAAAGAAGTGCCAGGACTAAAATGGAGTAGAGACTGAGGGAAAGGCCATCCAGAGACAGGCCCAATTTGGGATCCCACAGGCGGACAACAAATCCTGACTCTATTACCATGCTGTGTTTATAGACAGGAGCCTAGCATGACTGTCCTCTGAGAGGCTTTACCAGCAGCTGACTGAGACAGATGCAGATACTTATATCCAACCATTGGACTGAGGTTAGGGACCTCTATGGAAGAGTTAGGGGTAGGACTGAAGGAGCAGAACGGGACTGCATCCCCATAGAATGAACAACAATATCAACTAACCTGGATCCCTGGGAGCTCCCAAATACTAAGCCATCAACCTAATAACATACATGAGCTGCTCTGTGGCCCTCTGCACATATGTAGCAGAGGACTGCCTTGTCTGGCCTCAGTGGGAGAGGATGACCCAAGGAAGGAGGGTACAGGTGGGGTGAAGAGGGGGTGGGTGTGGAGCCTGGTGGGCAGAAGCAGCACTGTCTCAGTGCCAAAGGGAGGAGTTGGGCACTCTTGAAGAACCGTTGGAGGAAGGACTGCGAACGGGGGATGACATTTGGAATGTAAATAAATAAAACAATTTTAAAAAAAGAAAAAAAATACATTCCCACTAAGCATGTTCTAAAAAGGATGTATGTTGTGTAAGACATAGAAATAAAATGTGTAGTGAATGCATAAGCCTCGGATATATTGAAGTATGTATCATTAGTTATTTATCCTCTCTGTAAATGGTTCTAAAAAGTTCATCCAGGCTTCTAACTCCACTTGAGAAAGATGGCTACAAACTGTTATTATAACTATGTAGGTAGCAAAAGATGAGCACTATGACCCAGAAAGTTCAATGGATAACAAGAGAGGGAGCTGGTTTACTGGGCAAGAAAATTGAAACCAAAGAGGCATGCACTAAAACGAAAAGACCCACTATTTCCCTTTAATTTTACACTCCTGTTCTCTTGTCGCATGCTCATTAATTTTTCTCCAAATAAGTTTAGGAAAATATAACTGAACATAATCATTTGAATTTCTTTTACTACTGATCAATGCAAGTATGTTGCCTGCCTACTGATTATCTATACAGAAGTTTTACATCTTTAGTTATTAAATTCACAACTTCCAAATAAAATATTCTTAAAAGTTTGATATTTTGTTGTTATTATTTTGTCTTTTGTTTGATTGTTGGTTTTTTAAATCAGAGTTGAAATTTTGCTAATTACTCTCTATATTTTCACATTTCCATGTCTTTTCATTGTTCATACATATTCATTTAGGATTTACTTTCTTCCTGTCTGACCTTAATACATATGTTCCCTAAAAGTCATATAGTATAATAATTAAGAATAGAGACTTTACATATAAGCTGTTTGAGTAACAGAGCCAGTTATTATGGACATTTTTAAGGTTCTGCATTATGGAAATGACTCTAAAGTATTCAAAAGTACTATGCTGGGGATTTTGGTCATCATTTCCTCTCCAAATTAATGATTCTCTTTTTACCTTCTTTAATCATGGTCTTTGTAATAATTTCTCTAAAAATCAAAGCAATATTTTTTTACATTGCTATAAGGACCGAAGCTAATATATAACTCTACTGGAAAAAGATTTCAAATGCTGTACAGGAATAGTTTTTGCAGTTAATACTAAACAACTTTGATTTCAAAACATCTTTATTCATTGGCATATAATTAATTAATATAAAATATTAGATAACTTTTCTAATCTGTTTATTTTGGTGCTGCAGGTGGTACACCTGAAGAAGTGAGAAATAAAACTTTATTTAGTAACATATTGAGCACTAAGAAATGATATAACTTAAATTACATGTGTGATTTACTAAATGATGTCTTGAACTTTGACACAGTGGTTCTCATTGCTCTGTATTTCATACAGAAATACTAAGACCAACTGATTTCATCTATGAGATTAGGATAAAAAGAACAAAGAACTTCTATTTAGTAAAAACTGTAGGCACATATATTTTTCAACCTACTTTTATAAGAGTTTAACCTCTCTTCTAGCCAACCACATACCAGAAGTAGTGGAAATGAAAGGTTTGATTATGTGAGAAGTGGACCTGTTTAGATTCAGTTCTTTGGGATTGCAATCTTTGTTGTTCTCTTTTCCAGTCCACTTAGAAAACAGAAAACATAAATCAGCAGGTGCAGTACAGGAAGCTCAGCAGACACCACACATGAATCAGCAAGAGTGGTTCAATCCTGAAGAAACTGCCACACTCACCACCTCACCCAAGTCTGCAGAAGCAGCAAGCAGCTGCAGGAACCTCACAAGAAGTTCTTTAGTGAGATTTTTTGCTATAAAATCAGGACAAGCAAAGACAGCAATACAATGGAAGAGGAGCCAATACATGTGTGTAGTCAGCAAAGAATAGCAAGACTGAGCAAAGCGAAACAATGCTCAAGCTCCCACTGTCCATAGGGTCATATTTACATTCCTTCCAAACATCCTGCATCTTTTCATGTATGTGCTTTAACAAAACATCTTTTCACCTGTGTCTGCTTCAGCAAAACATTCTTTCATGTGTCTGCTTTAGCAAAATATCCTTTTACCTGTGTGCCCCAGAAAACCATCATTT
>JADRCD010212352.1:11291-43012 GCA_019843815.1 Montemys delectorum | reverse complement strand
ATAACTCCAGCCTGTGTCAAGTTGACACACAAAACTAGCCAGTACAAAGGGGATTTTCAGATAAACCAGGTAAGACTATCAATTGACTAAACTTCTCTAGAAAGCAGTTTGGCATTATCTACGAAGAATCAAAAAAGCGGGGATGGAGAGATTCTTGGTGGTTACGAGCATTTGTAACTCTTGCAGAAGACCCAGCTTTCATTCCCAGCACCCACATGGTGGCTGACTGCCATCCATAACTCTAGTTCCAGGGCATCCAGCATGTCCTTTTCTGACCTCTGTAGACATGAAGCATACACATCATGCACACGTACAGACATGTAAAACACTCACGTGCATAAAACAAATCTAAAAGAATTAACTAACCTAACATTCGTTTCTATATTTTGACCCAATTGTACTTATTCTCAGCATTTATTCTAAACAAATTATCAGAAACATAACCATTTATTCATGAAAATTATCACTATAACATTATAGTTGTGCAGAGGTAGCTAATATAAACATTTAACTTTATAGGAAAAGCTAAATAAGTTATGTGTGTCCACATGGTAGAATATTGTGATGCCATTAAAACTATGTTTATGAAAAGCCTTAATAGCAAGGGGAAATTTATCAATCAGATAATTTTTCTTATAATTATAAATAATATGTGGGATATAAAATCATATATGAAATATTTGTACTATAGGAAAAAATGCAAAGAATCTACTCCATAGCAGTTATTTACTTATTGATGGTGACAAGTTGGGTGACTCTTCCTCTTCTTTTATATTTTTCCATTAAGTTTTTCCATAATAATCATGTCTTCATTGGTAATTGTGATAAGCGAGATGATGGAGGAAGAAAGTGATAATATGAGAGATGCAGAGATGTGATGATAACAAGGAGGAGGGAGAGGCTTTTCCCCTTACTCAGTGGACCTGTGGCTGGGTTAAGTCTGTAGGGAAGGGCTAGACAGAGAAAAGCAAAACATTCAAATATGGTTAAATGCTTCAGTCCAGAGTGGCATTTAAGGATGACACCTGTCTCAAATGCCATCTTTCCAAAGCTAACTGGATTTACTATTACACTTCAAGCTCCTTCACAGCTCTTCAACTAACTCAGCCTTAGTCTGTAGGATTTCAAGTCTTATTCAAGTCTTATTCACTTCACACACACTTGCACACACACCCACACACACACACATTATTGGACCCCCAAGTTAAATCCTAGCCAGAAACTATATATACTTTATATACTGACCCATACAGGGGAAATGGTTCAAAAGAACTATAGCATCTTCCAAACTGCATTCACCAGTCCTTAAAGTGCGATCAAGTATTCTCCTCCCTGCAACAAACAAACAATACCAATCGTAATCAATTAACTCATGCTTAGAGATTCTTTCTCAGGAGACTCCATTCCAGGGAAAGGATGAATTAGAAGTCTTGGGAGGCTTCTGAAAAGGGGTGCCCCATCTGTTCAACAGTTGCCTTTCACTCAGCAACCCATAAATATTTAATGATGAAGTCAACAATGACAACCAAGCTGATCAGTAATGAGTGTGGAAAACAGTGTTCCATCCATGCACTTCCTGAAGGATGCCCAAGGTGGCGAGGGAAACCACACATCCAGAGGAGACCTAGCTTCATCTCCCCCGCTTTTATCACAGCTGAGGGAGACTCATATTCCCAGAAGTCTGTGCAGGATATTAAGAAACAACTCTGGAGGTTCCCCTCAGCTGATATGGAAGATACCAGCCACTCCTTTGCCAGTTCTTTGTCATGCAATTTTTATAAAGCTTAACCTCAAGAAAGAAAAGGGGAGCCAGGACCATGTTTAATTATTCATGGCTCCAATCCAGGAAGACAGCAGACAGCAGAACCCTGCTTCAGAGAGTAAGTGATAGGCACTCACTGACTTTCCCTCTGACTCCTAGGTGAGAATCACACTTTAAAAACAGGAGGAGAGGGGCTCCTAAAATCTGAGTTCATAAACAACTAGTTAACTTTCATTTTTCACAAATAATTCTAATATTTTTCAGTTGACTAGAAAAGAATAAATAACAAGGGTGTGTCTTGGTGTGTCTAATTTACATAAGTAAAATACACATGAAAACTAATTTTTGAATAGGAATGGATTTGCTTAACAACAGAGTTTTTTTTTTTTAAGCTCAGCCTTCAGACTTATAGATCAAAAATTACATGCTTCATACATTTCTTAGAAACTTGTGTTAGTCCATTTTCTGTTGCTATAGTAGACTGCCTGATGCTGAGTAATTTGTAAAGAAAAAGTGATTTGCTTATCCTATTATTCTAGTCCAAGATCACAGTGCCAGTGAGGGTCTCATGCTACTTCAATTCATAGTCAAAGTGGTTGTGCAAAGGAGGCAAAAATCAAGGGTCAGCCTTACTTTGGGACAACCTACACTTTTTTATTTGAGGGGTGGGGGTAGGGTGGAGATTGTGAGGTAGGATTTTACGATGTAGCCCAAGCTTACCTGGGCCTTATGGTCCTCCTTCCTCAGCCTCCAAAGTACAGGTATTACAAGTGTGGACCACCATGCACTGCTAACAACTCACCCGTGTAGTAACTAATTCAGTCCCATAGGAAAGGCAAAGTCCTTCATTGGATCATAATCTAATCTCTCTCAACAGCCCCATCCTTCCAACATTACACTAATGTCAATCAGATATCAAAATATCAACATGAGTTTTGGAAGGAACAATCCTTCTCACATGCCTGTTCGATTTGAATGTAAGATTATTTCCCGATATGAACAAGGAAGTTCCAGCTCAACAAAAATATCTAATTAGTTCCTACACTTCAAGAACAACGTATGTTCTACAAGTTTCTAGTATTCTTTGCCTATAGGCATTACTGATACATAACGACTCTCAGATATAATAATCAGGAACTGCACATCTGCAAGGAAGTTACACAAGAGCCACAGGGGCTTGTGTGCACCTTGTCCATGAGTCTCAGAACCTCAGCTCTCCCCACATTACTTATATGTAATTTCTCTAGCAGGTGACCTCGTCCCCATATAAAACAAGCCTCACATATCACTGCTAGGTAGAAACATTATCTAAGACTTAGGATACCACTGACAGCTTCTCACAGAAGGTTCTGCCTCCTCCATTCATTCTGTACTAAGGTATCATGAAGTCATGGGTGGTAATCCATACATTCATACTCCTCAATGAGTTCTTTAACCTCAAGTGTCAAACAGATAGAGCAGGTACCTCATAGTAGTTGGTGTTTCTATGACACAATGCAAATGAAAGACTTAACAGAGTCCCTGAAACATCTGTACTAAGCATTCAGTATTTGATCATTATTATCATGCAAGACAGAAAGCTCCATGTGTACAAGTGTTGTGGTTTCTTCCATCCAAGGTCTACAAGAGTTGTTGGTGAATGGTAGAAACACAATACATCTTATTTGAATAAACAATTGATGTATTTGGGTGAAGTGGAAACTTCTAGTTTTTTGAAAAGTTAGTTATATCGAATAATGTTTTGCTGGAGCACGGGGTGAAAGGATGTCTTGCTAAAGCAAACACATGAAAGACTGTTTTCCTGAAGCAGACAGATGAAAAGATGTTTAGATATAGCAAACATAAAAAGAAGCTTGGTAAAGGAGTATAAATATGACCCCACAGACCTTGGGTGACAGGCACTGAGCCTTGGTTTTGTTTGCTCCACCTCTTTACTCTTTGCTAAGGATACACGTATATTGGTTCAACTTACACAGTGCTGTTGAGCTCAACTTGTGATAACACTACCATTGAGAGAAACTCACCCAAGAACTGCTCATGAGGTTCCTGCCACAGCTTGCTGCTTCTGTGGCCTCAACTCAGGCCAGTAGGCAAGCCTGGCAGTTTCTTTAGGACTGAACTATAGCCACCTGGTGTCTGCTTGCTGAAAGGACTGGACTGTAGCTGCTGGTTGGTGTCTTGGTGTCTACCTGGCTAGAGGACTGATCTGCAGCTGCTAAGAGTTATACTTGGTGTTTGCTACAGGACTGAACTGCTGCTAAAGAAGATCAAACTTGCCCCAAAGAACTACTGCTGAACAGGTCCACTTGCCCCCTATCCTAATAGCTTTTCCTTTCTACTACCTCTGCTGGGTAGTGGGCGAGAGGAGAGGTTGAACTCTTATTAAAAGTGGGTTGCAAAAAAATTTATGCCTACACTTGGGTCCATTTTAAATGCTACTCTTATGACCTATTATTGTGTCTCCTCTGGATACAGCTTGTCATCCTCTGGCACTAGCCTTCACCATCTTTATCCCATGTCCCTGTTCTTTCACCCTCTTAGAGACTCTAGGCTCACTGGCCACTCCCCCTCCTACCTCTAATACTTATGGACACCACACACCCTCAGTCATCACCAGCAATGAAGGACAGATTCGTGAAGTCATTCCAAGAACCATCAAAGATAGCTCCTAGGTACAAAGTTCTGACTAGGACTTGGAAATACTCAAGATCCCAAGTCCTCTACCTCCACTTCATGAGGGAACAGAGTGGAGTTAGTGGTTTTTATTAAATTGTACATTTCTCAGCTATGCTAAACAAGGAGCTGAATTTCAACACCTACCCATAAGCCAGACATCCCTACTCCTTCCTATGAGGAATTATCTCAACTTCCTACAAAGGAAAAGCTTTCCTTTATTTCCTAAGGGTAGGAACTAGGCTCACACAGGCTAGAAGGATGATAGTTGTCATGTGACTCTGACCAGGCTATGCTAGTGGGTGGGGTGGAGGGTTCTACACTGACAGGGTGAGGGAGCAGCTGGCATGGAACCTCCCATTGGCATTACACTACTTCCACACCCACAGACAACTGACTGGAAGGGACCTTCCCCTTCCCCTCTATCCATTCTCCTTTGAGAATATGCCCCTGAGCTTGGAGGAGGCAGTGGTAACTTTCGTACAAGTGCACTTCCTGTTTCCATGGTAACCAGGCAGCCTCTGAAGTTCTGGGAGTGAAGCAGTGTGATGGGAGATGGATGGAATAGAGATGTTGATGTCAGTCAAATGTGTCACCTCCACGTCCGTGTTTAGCAGCCTCTCGGCTTCAGAGGAGTTTACACACACACCTCTAACTGCTCATTTCTAATTTGGTGCCAGGTGCCCAAGCAGACAGCCTCAGGGAAATGTATATTAATTAGTTTCATTTTACCAATGTGAAGTGACACTGGAGGCAGAGACTGAAAAATCCCTAACACTAAGGACACTTGATGTTCCTCGGTTGGGATTCTGGATTTCATTCATATAAGCCTACAAAGAGCACCCCAAGGGACATTCATTAATTTTGTATCAGCAGCTAGTTATAGGCTGAGAACATAGAGTGGGGAGTCAGCTTTCACAGAAGGGGCTGGGAGTGTCAAGTTTGGGAGAGGGGTGTTCCTCCCTAACAAAGGCAGGTGTAGGCAGAGTGGAGATGGCAAGTGCATTCAGAGGCAAAATTGCCTAGAAAGTAGAAAGATGCAAAGACTATTCTAGAAACCTCATTTGTGAGTCACTTAGTCAGAATTCAGAACCCGTTTCCAAAGGAGTCCTGTCTATTATAAATGATTATTGGATTTTTAGGGTAGCCCACAAAAACATCTTTAACTCAGAATGTAGATGAAATATGATACATTTGCAATGAAAGGCAATAGAAAACAATCCTGTTGTGATACCAGTAATTAAATGAAGAAGAAAAACAGAGGAGTGGAAAATAAATAGCTTTCTTTCATTTCTTTTGTATGTTCCAGCTCTTAGATGGAGGGTATGCAGCCTGCTTGCTCATTGTCTCATTTTCATTAGGCAGTGGCTTGGAGGAGCAGGCATAGTGGAGGAAGGGTGATGGTGGAAGGGAGTGATCCACTGGGAGAACAGAAGGGCAATGGGTGATGATGTGGTTGGCTCCTGGGGGTGGGTGGGCAGAAGAGCATCTCTCCCTAAAACTATGGGAAGATTCCTACCTCTTCCATCTCAGATACCTTCCTAGAAAACTCAAAAGATGTCTTCAAGGATGCTTACACGGTAAGTACTGGGATGGGACACAGAGCAGGCCCACAGACCTGTTACCCAGGTCCTGGGAGACTCCTATCAGCCTCCAGTACTGGGCTCTCTAGGGATTATGCAGACGTAGAGAACCACATGCTCCAGACCATCCGTTTCAAAAGCCCATATTTATGAAGTGACCAATGTGGGAGAATAGAGGCCCAGCCATTTCAGCCTAAATCCAGAGACTGTGTGCAGGGCCACTCCTATCATAATGCTTTCCAGTAGATGCCATGGTACATGCATCCCAGCCTAGATTTCTTCCTCTTGCAAAATAACACCCTTTCCTTCTTCCTTCTATGGCTAGACCCTTCTTGTGACAGGCAGATAGTGAGATCTTCCTCTCTTTTCCTTCTCTTTCCCTTCATGGAGCCAAGATCAGCAGAAAGGAACAGTAGTGCCTTGGATAGTTCTGGAATTGTGGGTACTGGAAGCCCAAGGGTAGACTGTAATCCCAGGATCTGATGGATATAAAGAAATATCTACTCTTCTCCCCATGCGAAGGGCGACGATATCTAAGTAACCTACAAGAGTGTGCTTTTAATATATGCATGGTCAAGTTAAAACTTGGAAGTAGCATCCACATAAGAAATAGAAGGGCTGCTCATTTGAAATGGCTCTGTTTAATACAATAGCTACTGGCCATCTGTGACTATTTAAATTTAAATGAACTCAGATCAAATACAATTGAAAACTCAGTTTCTTGGTTAAAGTAGTCATATCTCTTTTTTAAGTCTTTGACAATTGTATACTAGCATATAATAAATCTTGGTTATTTTCACAGGCACACCCACTACCCTCTCCCCCTGCCTCCTCCCATTCTTCCCAATGAATCTCCATCCTACTTTTGTGTCTTTTTGTGAAGGAGTCACATTTCAAGAACTCACTAACCAGATGTGGTTTGTGCCTACCATGTTGGGCAGAACAGATACTTACCACAAGAGGAAATTCCTGTAGACGGTGCTACTTAGAATGATGAGTTTGAAGGGATCTAAGAATGTCACACTGTATTCTATACTAACTTCCCATGGAGTATAACCTGAGACATATGCAAGGCGAGGAAAGCAAGCCCGATAAGATTAAGTCTTAACTCCCCCACTCAAGACCTCTAGGCCACTGTTCTATGATCAACTACTTCAGGAAGCCACAATGACCTGGAACTAGGTAGGCCTCCTGGCTTGCTATGAACCTCCAAGTTCAAACTAAAATTAAATACCAGGAAGAGAAGAGAAAAAAAAAAAAAACAGTGTAGAACATGAGGCAGCAGGCCTTCTGCTCCCCTAATCATGGGTAGCTCAGAGGCAATCTACAAGGCTAACCATCAATCTCTCTGAAGTTTTGGTCCTTTTTTACTAGGCAATGCAAATGTGCAGAAGCCACGCCCACAGACAAGACTTGCTCTATGGATCACCCAGGGAGAGGCTGTAAATAAAGCGGCCTCTTACCCCACTACGAAACCACCTACCCACCTGCACATTTCCTGCAAGACTCGCCCCCAGGATCCTCTTCAGCAACAATCTTTCCCTTTTTCACAGAACCTATAAGAAGCTACATCCTCCTGGAAGGAGGGGCTGTGCTACAGCAGGAAAAGAAAGCTTTCTGAAGAGCCTGGGCAATTTCCCTGCAAATGCACTCATGTCGGTGTTTGCCTTCAGAACTCAGAAATGTTGCTTTTTAGACACTGAGCACATAAATCTTCTCTCAGAAGCATGTTGTTGTCTAAACAGCATTCTTATTGGATACAACTGATAAATTAAGGGCTGCTACTAATCCCACTGAGGATCTCAAACACTCAGGATTTTCTGCTTCTGAAACTCATCTCACAATATGCCGCTGTCACAAAATAACACTCTCAGCTTGCCACGCACTCTTCCCACTCCCACGCCACACACACTTGATGTAACCTCCCAATGCACACACATATGTAGACAGCAAACCCATAACAGACAAACTCACACAGCCTCATGCAAGCAAAGCCCACTCACAGGCTGCCTTGAGTAGAACAGAAAAGTCATCAGTGAGAAAGACATCCCTGCAGAGGCATCTCCCCTGGGTCTCATGGGGACCTCAGCACCTAGGATAGCTCCTTGATTCCAACATTAAAGCCTCTAATGTTGGTTGGCATCAGACTTCGTGTGGTTACCAAGAGAGCTTTCATGAATCATTTTATTTCATTTAAGCCTTATAATAAGTCTCCAGACAGAAATCACTGCCTTGGTTTTTCAGATGGCATATACTGGGTTCAAAACACTTAAAACTCTTTGCCTGGGGTCAAGTATCTAAAGAGGCAGCAGAGCCCAAACTCAACCCAGGCTCCCACAGTGAAATCTGCCTCTGAGTAATTTAGTACTTTGTAGATCCAAGACAAGAGATGTGAGGCCAGGTATTTAAACACGTAATGCAGAAAAGGAAATTCATTTTACCTCACCCGTGTTGTTTCATCCAAAGCACAGCAGGGATAGATGGGAACTAAATCTCCAAAACTGTATACTCACATCAAGACAGTCCCGGTCAGAGGATACACTAAAGCAGACTCGAGCTCCTAACCTCACACAGTACCTGTGGTTCCTCCACCCTGAGCCACCTCTGACTATAACAGCCCACAGTATGTCCTTCAGTCCAAGAATTCTCCAACTGGAATGTGTTACAAGATCACACAGGATTCTGGCACCCATCCCTGGAGCGTCCAATTCAGTGTCTGGTCTGGGGCCTAGAAATGTGCATTTCTAGGTCCAGATGATACTGACTGCTAGGTCATAGCCTCAGTACCAATGGTAAGACTTTGACTCCACAATTAGAACATTGCTACCCTTTATGCTTTGGCATCTCCCAGATAACTCTCTGCAGTCCCACCCGTATTCAGAACCCCTTTCTTTTTTTAAAAAACATTTATTTATTTATTTATTTATTTATTTATTTATCATATGAAAGTACACTGTAGCTGTCTTCAGACACACCAGAGGGCATCAGATCTCATTACAGATGGTTGTGAGCCACCATGTGGTTTCTGGGATTTGAACTCAGGACCTTTGGAAGAGCAGTCAGTGCTCTTACCTGCTGAGCCATCTCGCCAGCCCCCCAGAATCCCTTTCTTAATCCTATAACTAAACCTAGTGCTTGCTGGAACTCTGGCTCCTACTTAAATGGCCTTACATCTCTTTATGGGCATTTTGCCTTGTGTATCCTAGTTTTCTCTTAGCTACTATTCTCTATTGCATATTTTCTTCCCCTCTCTTACTCCAGGTTTCCTGGAAAACTAGGACTTTATTCCCCTTGGCTAGGCCTCCTTCTTAGAAAATGAGTCATGGTATCCTGAATCCCGGAGTCACATCTATGATTTCATGGTCTCCACCATGGCCTTGATGCCAGAAGTCTGTGTGCTTAGACATAGACGCCTCGATTCAGCATTCCATTCCTGAGCTGTTCTTGGTGTTGGCAAAACTCAGCCAGCACCAAGGACTACCTCATTACTTTATAATCAACCAGCGCTGGATGCTGAGCTCTGATTGGGTAGACTCACCTACACTGTTGAGCTTCCTTTTCAGCACCCAGAGCTTGGACAGCTCCCATGAAAGGGACAAGACCGGCAGATTGCACACAGTCCCCAGGTTTTCATGCTCTAAATACCACACCATGCCTCTGTGGTCTGACATGCCTTGTGTTAAAACTTGCTTTTATTTCCCCCACAATGCATCCTTGGTTTAAGTATGAAAGTTGGGACCCATGACATATATATATAAATTGGCAACATTGTCCTTTGCACTCTTTGTAGTCAATAAACACCAAACGACCAGCAGGTTGGCTCCTTGCCTGGCCAGCACCTAGAAATACATCATCCAATTTGGAAAGCAGAATACCTTTTAATGTCCCCTCCAGCACCAAACACGGGGGTTCTCAGAGTGAAAGCACTCCATGGATATCGAATGTGTAAATGAACAAATAGATGAAGGAGGCCAGTGGGCTGTGCCCAGTTCCCCCTGGTGGCATCTAGAGCGGTGTACTCAGCCATCAGAAAACAACTTCCAATCTGCAGAAGCTTCGAGAATGCCTCCAGGCCAGACTAATTCCCTGCACAAAATTGGACCCACACATTCAGATGAATTGTGGCTTGAAGGCCGCAGCTATGCCAAAACAATGGGTCTCAGATCTCTTTCAGTACATGGGTATCTTTAACATAGTAGGCTGTACCATGCTCCTCTCCACTCCTACTCCAGACCTCTGTCCTTCTCCACCCTACAAAAACCAACCCCCCCCACCAACCCATTGTCAGCATTGACTTTTACCACTCCAACTCGATAAGCAGGTGAATTGGCATTTACATGTGTGTTAATGAATTCAGTGTACCACCATACTACTGTAGTCTCCTCCTCCTCATTTCTTTAAGTCAGACCCTGAAAGTCAATTTAGAAAATTCTATCCAGGGAAGGTCAAATGGTTCATCAAATTAGGGGGTGTGCTTTCTGGAAAAATCCCAAGCAAGTGGAATAAAGTACAGAGAAGTGATACATCTGGGAAGGCAGGAGTGCTGTGAGGGAAGAAATAAATGTCCCTGTTTGAGTTTCTACAGGAAGGAGGGTTCCAAGTGCAATGTCCAATTAAGAGTTTGCTCTCTGCCTGGCTTGCTGCAGTAACACCACAGGAGTGTTGGGAGAAGAGGCTCAGGGCAGCCTCTGGGCTGCAGGCTGTTTGGATGTCCCAAAAGGTTTGCAACGTTCCCTGCAGGAGCCAGGGCAAAGAGACATGCGATGGTTTGCAAAAAGCAAGGCCTTTCCGTTACCAAGCAACATATAGCAAGGCTCCGCTGGTTGGGTGTTTGTGCTACCAAGCTTTCCCAATTCTAGAGATGGTTTCTTGCTCCTAAAAGACCCCTCTGGATGCTGCTCTTGCAAGCAAGAGACAGCTCACAACAGATTGTACACAGTGAGAGCCTAACACTGGCTGGGCAAGGAAGCAGAAGGAGAAGAAGGAAAATGGCTGACGCTGCAGGGGACCTGAGATGCTAATGTCTGGGATGTTTACCTCATTAGGCTGCTTTACATAACATAAGCCAAAAACAGAAGTGGGAAAAAAATGCTCCAGGGCCAAAGTTCAGGACAGGATTCTGAGTCTTCACTCTGAGGCAGAGCTGGATCTCCAGGTAGCTAGCTCCTTGCTCCCTGGCCTGGTTTCTGTATCTGCAAAGGACCCACAGCAACAGACTGGATTCCTCTGAGGAAACAGCATAATACCACAGCCCACCAGAGCCATAGTGAATCGTGACCGTTGACAATTCCATCCCAAGCCCCTTGGTCCACACTATCTATTTCACTATCCCGGGATGGCTGAGGAATCCGGCCTGCTCGGAGATGTGGAAGTCTGAAGTCCAACTAGGAAGAAGTTATGGAGAACAGCTATATACAGGTGAACAGACTGGCTTGAGCTATCAAGTCCCATGGCAAAGTCAGGTGCCACTGGGCGAAGAACCAAGCCTGGGGTCATAAGGCCAGTGCCACAGAGAGAGACGGCAAACTGCCTGTAGTGCAAGACTGAGGGTGAGTGGAAGGAGACTCAAAACAGATTGTCTAAATCCAGAAAGAGCAGATAGTGAGGAGGAGAGTAAAGAGGCCAGGTGAGGTACATCAGGTGTGATCTACACAGAAAGGGCAGCACTTCATGGCATCTTCCCACATATGAACATGGGCGGGGCTGGTCCCCCAAGACCAAGCTGACCGAGATGAGCTTTGAGGAAGTAAGCAGCTGTTTGGTGTCTGCTGTGACCAGGACAGCTCTGAGCTGTGATCTCTTGTCCCCCTTAGCAGTGGGCCGATGCTGCCTTGCTGTTTGTGGGGAATGAACCAACATCCATTCACCCCAGATAGGGCTCTGACAAGGAAGCAAAGACACAGCTCCACCCGTCTATCTTAGTGCTCCCATGAGATTACCTGTGGTGCTCCTTAGAGCAGCAGAGACGAAGGAGTTACTTAGCAGAGGATTGGGGACTTGGAGATGGCTGCATAGGTGACAACTCACAAAACCCCATTCCTGGAGTTCCCTCCCTGCATAGCTCGAAATTCTAATGATGGGAGGGGCTCCTTTCTGACACAATTGGTGTTGCTTCTGCAAACCGAGTAAATCTTGTAACATCCCATTGCTCCCTACACCTGATAAGTTGCATGAGCTTCTCTCCTCCCTCCAGGATGGATGTTTCAATTCCCAGGAATAAACTATGCAACAGTTGATTACAATGCCTTGTCTCCTATGCCAAGTCTCTGTTTCCATCTCTGTCTCCCTCTCTTCCCTCCTTCCTCTCTCTCTTCTCACTCTCTGATACAGGCTGGACTTTCTCTGCATTCTCCACACCTAGCCACAACAGGGATCACTATATAGCACAATGTTCTCTGTCACACTGATAAAGTGGCTGCAACATAGGATAAGGACTCCCACTCTAGAGGTGTGCATAGCTTGTCTGGGTCTTGTGTCATGTTCTGTGTGCCTGGGGCATGGCCTCAAGGCCAGCATGTGTGAACACTGGGCATGGTTGTGGCCTGAGGCCAGGAAGTCAAGAGAGGGATGTCTTCCCTCCCCTTCCCCCCCTTCCTCCTCACTTCCCTCCCTTTACCCCTCCCCCTTTCCTCTTAGCTCCCTCCCAGCCAGCTGAAAATGTGCAATGTGACCATCCAATCTAATTAGTCAAACCCTCAGTTCTGACAGGAGGAGGCTTTGGGGGGTGGGGGTGGAAAACTACTTTCCTTCCCTCTCAGTCTCTCAAAAGATAGTGAAGATGATCTGATTTCAGGAGTAGAGTCCCCGCTCCTTGATCTTCACTGCCAGGGGCAACCAACTGTGAATTGAGACCTCTATCTTAGATGCCCACACCAAGCTGAATGACATAATTATGAGCTCACAGACACACTGACAGAGTCTTGGGGCTCTTACTGGGGACCTCAGGCACTGCTGCCACTGAGCCCCTGCCAGGTAGATCAAGAAGTTAGGACCAGGAAGGCCAAACTTCTCATATCTTCCAACAAGTGTCTGCTCAGCAGCTTCCAGCACCTTCAGTCACAGTGACTCTGCCAGCCCACTCCAGTTGATGGGTCCCTGTTTCAGGCCTCTCAGACACACACAGGCATGGACATGTGCATGCATGTGTATACACACACACACACACACACACACACACACACACACACCTGCCCTTGTTATCCCCTGAGCAAGTGCAGATGCAGACTGAGCAGACAGGACAGTTCAGAGGACACAGTAACAGGGAACAAAGGACAAAGGACCTTTTGGGATGGTCTCCAGGGTTTGGGGCAGGGATACATGAGAACACAGAATTCACTAAACAAGTGCGACCTCCTCAGACTGAATTTTGGGTGTATTCTAGTGAGAGGAGGGAGACAGCCATTGAATGCCACAGCAGTGCCCGCCAGCTTCCCCTGGCCACCGGTAATCAGATTATGAACCAGACAAGCGATCCAAACAGTGGCATTTGCTAAGTTCATTTTTCTAAGGCCACTGTCCACTCCTTGATGGCCAGCCAGTGTGACACTGTTCCGTCTTGCTCCAATCCCAAAAATGGCAGGAGATCTTGCTGAGGAGGACAGAACACATACATTTCAAAGAGGCTACTGGCTCACCTCTGCCATGCACCTGGGCTGACGACAGTGAGTCGGCAACACTGAAGGGCAGCCAGGCTTGAGTGGACCAGGAACACAGGTTTCAGCTCTAGAAAGAGTTCTGCCATCCCCCATGGTAAGGAGGAGAAAAAGACATCCACCAGACCTCACTAACCCTTGCCATCCAAGCCAGGGTTAGGCCTTTGTCATAACTCACCCAGAACGATGGGGCATGGAGACTGCTCCTCTGCTCCCCTCACTTGTGCACATGTAAACACGAACAAACACCCTACAGCCTTTAACCACGGGGTAAGCATGTTCCACACTAGGTTCTGGAAGCACAGCGACTTACAGGTTATTTTTCCTTTCACCTGCTGTGTATACCACCGTGAGACAGAAGAGCCTAGAGCCTAGAGCCCCACAGTTAAGCTTCCTATTGGTCGAATTAACTTCTCAAAACATATAAGGTAGCTTTAAGCCAAATTGTGCCTTTTCCTATTTGAAAGCTTCCCCCATGCCTCCCCACCCCCATAACAGGGGTCAGTGATCAGGCCAAATGCAAATTCCCAGGGAAACGTGTATGGCCCAAACGGAACAGAAGTTCAAGTGTTTGTTGAGTTATTTCATAACAAACAAGTTACCAAACATCTCACCCCAAAAATCCTCTAAGAAAAGAAATTATCTGAGAAAAATTACAAAACATAAGATATTCAGGTCAAATCATAAAATGATAACCAGATGAACTTAATTTTGTCCCCTTTTAGATTACTAAGACACACAGTGCTATTAAAAAATTGACGAGTGTTTTATTTTTCCAGTTAGAGGGGCTTGTATATATTAACTAGGTAAGTGCTCTACCACGGAGCTACAGCCCCAGCCCAAGACGTCAGGTTGGGGTGGGGTGTTCCCACATTTTCCAGAGCTGATCCCATGAGTCTCCTAATGTTTAATTTCTTCTACTTTATTTCAAAAGAGGCTTTTGTGCCTCTTTCCTACCTCATGTCATCAAAATCCGACCTCTGAAAATTAACATGAGCACAGACCATGACTCCCCCTACCCATCCAGCATTGCCAGTTATGCTTAGGACCAACTTCAATTGTGACAGATGCTCCCTAGCCCTCTGGCTTAAAATAGCTGTCATAGATGTCAGACCCAGTAAATGCTCTCTGCCAGTTTAATAGCCCATTAGGCGACTTCATGAAAGAGGCAAATGAATCCATCACCAAAGGGGAGCGTCAACTTCACCCACCACCATGGGCTAGAGACCTTGCATGTATCAATCGTCAAAATGGTTTTGATCTGTTAAAAATAGAAGTTGGCACACTGCTTGGCTACAGAAGCTGCATGCTAGATTTTTCAAAACCCAACAGCACTACAGTTGGAGAATGAGTACCCTGGAGACACAGGGAGCTCAAAGAGAACCCCCACAAAGCTCTCTATCTTGGCTGATGCCATGCGGCATACTTCCAAAGACAGCATGATGGAAATTCTCCTGTGACTCTAGACATCTACCATGGCCACAGCCAATGGAGTTCACCAGACTTCCCTTAAAGTGGCTGCAATTTACACTGAAATCATTCTCCTTTTGGCTGGGAAAAAAAAAATACCCACAAACTATTTTAATTGCTTGAGGCAGTTCTACTATGCTGTAATTATCACATTGCCTTGTAATTATTTGCTTTGTGAATGTCTCTCTCCAAACCCCATCTTTCTCCACTCCTAGACTCCAGCTCCTTAAACGAGCCATGACCTTGTTATCCAGTATATGCCTGGTGTATAGGGAACCCCAGCAACTTCAGTCAGATTGAGTTCATTTGAATTGGAAATGTCAATAACTTTTTACCTCTTAGATTCTAAATCTTCCTATGAGTCCCAAAATCTATTATACTTGTGTGGCTAACCAACAAGACTTATGAACCTTGAAGATCCCTTTAAGTGACTATACTAGACTGGCGGATTGTGAGAACTCAAATTATCGCCATATATTTCTATATTTGGAGTCTTCCATGCCTACCATCCAAAAGAAATTAATAACCCTGATTACTAGAGTCTCTAAGGCTAATCCCACATTAAAATTAAATATGTATGTGATATACTTAGCTTGATGGCTAGCACATGGGAACACTCTTTGAACATTAGCTCTCGGTTGTCACATACTACTTAGTGCCTCTGAAGTAGCAACAGTATGGTTTTCAGGGCCACTCTCTGGCCCCTGCTCTGTCATCACAAACCAGAAGCAATGAGAGGCCATCATCTGGATATACATTTTTTGTGTGGTTTTCCTCCTGAAACCAGAAAATGTTCTATCTTAATTTTGCTTCCTCTCTTTCACATCAACATTCCCCACCCCTAACTGTGGCTGCTTAAAGTCAAGCCAAAGAGTGGACTATAGCTAGTGGGTTCCATACAAGCAATGACAAACAAGGCAAGAAGATAATGATGAAGACAAGAAGAATGCTCTAGCCTAAAGAACTGCCTTCTTCAGAATTTGTAAGGAGCCTATCAGGGCGTGATTTTAAAAAAGCTCATGTTTATGGAATTATAATCTCATCTAATCCTTTGGATGTTGGGTGAAAAAAATGATGTAGGAAGAGTGTCTGACAAACCCAATAGAAGTATACCATGCTTTCTTACAGGGTGGACAGGTCAACGTGAAGAATGGAACCAGTCACAAGTGAGAGCTTTCTTGCCACAGACAGGCAGTGGATTCCCATGGAGAAGAAGTAAAAATAACTGGCTCTGTTTGCTCATTAAGTAACTCTTTCATCATGTAAGTCTCTAAGGATCTCTAGACCAGAAATTCCCAAACTAATGGGCACAGATATTCTTCTCTTTGTTGAGTCCAGCTGTTATCATTTGAAGGCACACAGAAGCTTGTATGCAAAGCCAGACCCTCCTGCTTAATGACCTCCACCTAGGTGCAAATCCCCTAGATAGAGCCTGAACCCATGAGTATCCCTCACCCTTTACAAACAACAACACAAGGGACTGCGGGTTGCCACAATAGGATTTCAAGCAAATTGAGATGTGCTAGAGTCAAGTCCCAAGAGCATATCCCATCAGGTAGGTGAAATTTCAAATGCCTACCAGGAGAATGAATTAAGATCACTTACTATAGTGGTTTGAGTTTTGGTTGGTTGGTTTGGTATTTTAAAAATCTAAAACAAACTCCACAAATCTACAATGCAATCAGAACTAACTCAGGCAATTCTGACTCATAGATGTGGGTTCTCATAGACAGTAGATCACGCCAGTGTTCTGAGATGATCCAAAGATCTCAGAATGTATGTGAACCGCCCCCCCTCTCCGCCAAGCCCTCCAAATGACATTAGAGCACAGTCACGGCCAAAGAGACACAGCTGCACTTACGCAGGGCATGCCACTCGTCCTGGCGAATGGTCTTGGTGATGTTGAATGTGAGGTTCCTGGGGATGGTTGCTGAGGAGTAGTGGTACTTGATGTACGTGCATCTCTCAATGTCTCCTGGAAGAGAGAATTAGAAAACTCAGTGTGAATGAGGCAGGGACTGCCCGTCTTAGGGTTTCTATTGCTGTAAAGAGACACCATGATCACGGCAACTCTTATTTAAAACAAACAAACAAACAAACATGTAATTGGGACTGGCTTCCAGTATCAGAGGTTTAGTCCATTGGCATCATGTCAAGAAGCACAGAGGTATGCAGGCAGACATGGTGCTGAGAGTTCTACATCTTGATCCAAATGTAGCAAAAGGAGACTAGGCATAGCTCATGTGAGACCTGAAAGCCCACCCCCACATTTCCTCCAACAAGGCCACACCTACTCCAAGGCTACACCTCCTAATAGTACCACTCCCTATGGGCCAAGTATTCAAACACATGAGTCTATGCAGGCCATTCCTATTCAAACTGCCACACCCTGGGATCCAGATATCCATCCTGAAGAAAGAGACATGTTTCATGTTGGGCCTGATGATAGCTATAGTTTGTACTGAGTAATAAGCTTGACTCAAAAAGAACAAGAAAGTAAAGCTACAATCAGATGAAGCTGACTTAAAAAAGCATCTCTGGGGTCATGTATAGACTGGAAGATTCAAAATGCAGACTATTAGAAGGTTTAAAAAAATGTGGTGTCCATAAATACCTACCCTTAAGAAAATCTACTTTCAAAGTTTAAAAAGGTCGATGACACTTGAGGAACAATACTTAGCAATAATACTGAGGGTGACCTTTTGCATACCTATGCATGTACACACACAACTACATACAAACATCTATACAAACACACACACACACACACACAAACTTCAAATTTAATAGGAATTTGCAGTCAAGTAATTTTGTTTCCACACAGGACAGAGAGCTAGCTTTAGCCCTAATGGTATTATTTGTGCTTTCAGTGTCTAGTCTCCTAGAACGGGATAGAATGGGAAGGCTGCCTTCCTTTTTCTCTCTCTCTCCTCCTAACCTCACTTCTGAACACAAGGCTTTGAAATCATTCTAGATTTCTTTGATCTATTTTCTTCTCCAGTTTCTTAAACAAAATTGTGGCCCAACCATAGACTCAATATCTGGTCCAGCATACTCCCTAGCTACATTCTAAATATTTGTTCTTAGGCCCACAGATAAGTGTAGTCCTCACCCCTCATCAGGGAAACTTCTCTTTGAAACAGACATCATTACAGAAAATTGTAGTCAATCAAAATATAGAGTTGTGGACCCAATCCAAATAGATACATCTATAAAACAGCTCCCATAACTAGGACTCAGGGAATATTTTGGGATAGAGGGAAGAAAGTTTGTAAAGGCCAGAAAACTGGCAAGTTTGCTGTAAGACCATGTCTCCTAGTGATGTCAGAAGCCACACCCATAAAGTTGCACCAACGTGAGTGCCTAAACATGAGTTGAGCAAGAACAACAGACATGCTTAAGTGGTATCTTAGTCAGGGTTTCTATTCCTGCACAAACATCATGACCATGAAGCAAGTTGAGTAGAAAAAGGTTTATTCAGCTTACTTCCACATTGCTGTTTGTCACCAAAAGAAGCCAGGACTGGAACTCAAGCAGGTCAGGAAGCAGGAGATGATGCAGAGGCCATGGAGAGATGTTTCTTACTAGCTTGCTTCCCCTGGCTTGCTCAGCCTGCTCTCTTATAAAGAACCCAAGACTTCCAGTCCAGGGATGGCACCACCCACAAGGGGCCCTCCCCACTTGATCACTAATTGAGAAAATGCCCCACAGCTGGGTCTCATGGAGGCACTTCCCCAACTGAAGCTCCCTTCTCTGTGATAACTCCAGCCTGTGTCAAGTTGGCACACAAAACCAGCCAGTACAAGTGGATTCAGGAAAGCTTCAACCCAACACAAACAATTGCAGACAACTGAAGAATGCTGAGCATGGAAGAAATAGCCTTACCCACGGAAGAGCACAGCAACTAGTTGTCCAATACAAATGCTCAGCCCTCCAAACATGCATACTTGCAAGTAACATTATACAGACTGAGCAGGTTATATTTAGGAATATATATGTATATGCTTAGACATACATGCATGTAACACCAATTAATGAGGCCAGAAAGTAAGAAAGGGTGTGTGAGAGGGTTTGGAAGGAGGAAGGGGACAGGGGAAATGGTGTACTTAAATTATAACCTCAAAAATAAAAGAAATAATGTTAGTAACTATTAATCAGCTTGCTGTGCTACTCAAATTGCCAAACTGTTCCTACATCTTAGGGCAGAGATCCTTAAAGATTGCCCCAGCATCAGCAGCATGAGCATCCCATAGGAACTTGCTAGAAAGACATCTTTTCAGACTTAAGCCCAGATACACAGAGCCCACTTGCTAGAACCTGGCTGCAACATTAAAGCTTCCAGGAGGCTCTTGCCTTGTCTTGAGGACTGCTTGGAATCTAACAGAATTGCCAAGGGATTAAGTCTGGAACCTACCACATTTTTCAAGTCCTCAACGGGAGGCCAGATAGGGCTGCCTCCCTCCTCACTTTCAGCCTCCTCGAGTTTCTATTGGCGTTTGCTTATCTGGTGGATATTAAAAACTTAGTGTCCCGGCATTGTGAAGAATCAGGAAAGGGGTGGGTTTTTAAAGGTTAGGGGTTTTGATATTTGGTTTTTCACCTGAATGGATTTTGATGGTAATCCATTTTGCACCCCACTGATTTTCAATTTATAACTGGTGGCACCTGATTGAATTGTTTGACCCCCTGGCCCACTGTCAGCAGGGAGCTTGGCAATTGGCGGAGTGCAATAATTTACAGAAAGCCTTGTGAAACCGATGCCTTATTGTAAATCATATTTGGACAATTGCCCAGTTGCCAGTTATTGGCGGACATTCCTCTAACAGGACAGCCTCTATCCAGAGAAAAAGTTCAGGACTGTGGTATATGCTCTTTCCCTAGACCTCTGTTTTCAGCCCCTCTAACTCTGGTTAAACCTACAAAGCTCCTGTGGCTTCCTCCATGTCCTGGCATTCCCCACCACCTCCCCAACACACCGCCTCATACCTCAGCCTGCCCTCCTCTCCCGACTGGTCCAGAAAACATACCTACCAGACAGTCTGCACTATCTCAACTCAAATCTACACCTCATGTACTTTTATTGCATACTATCTATTAATAGCATCATCTTCCCCTCTGTCTACATCATCTCTGCAGCCACCTCCTCCCTGGGAGACCCTTGCTTCCTAGTCATCAAACTCTACTTACTTCGAAAACATCCCTGGATCTTGTCTTTCTCCATTGCAGTTGTTCTAATAAAGTAATATGCAACACAGGGCTTCAGACAAAGCCAGGCCACAGACAGGATGGAGATCCCTTAAGATAATAGTACCTGTTGGTGTCTAATGTCATGGCAATCCTAGTTAATGTAAACACACTATAAAATTCACAAAGCAGATCAAAATTTCCTAAGGATAGATTTTTCAAAACATGTCCTCGTCACTAGATGATATATGACAAAAAATAACCTAGTTCAGCTAACAGCACACTTACATGGTAGCCAACCTTACTTATGTCAGCACACACAGGCACATATACAGAACACCCAGGATAAACAACTGAGACACCCTATCCAGGCTCCCTGAAAGCTGAGGGGAAATAGCATTCCCCTCAGAGCCCATTCCTGGATTCGGTACATGTCTCAACATGTCTCAACAACTCTGATAGACATAATGCTCCAATGGCGTCATTGAGTACATTACACTACTAGCAATTGTCTCTCTGCTTTACAAATGGTAAGAAAGTGGTGGAGTGAGATTATATGACTTGGCCAGAATTAGAGCTCAGGGTAATCTTCCCAGAGCCTCCCTCCATTCACCTACCCCCTCCCCAATGTCATATAAAGAAAATGTGACCACATACTCCATCACAGGAGTCTGATGACCCTGAGTAGCCCTGACAGGACACTCACATGGCAATTTCCCATCAAAAGTATCCCTTCTATCAAGAAGACACTGCTATTGGGTGCTGGGCTCACTCCTCCTCCCCTCCACTTTGTCTGGCAGGGAAGACACCATTCCCTGGGAGCTATCTGTTTACAGGACTCCCTCCTCCCTATATTTTGCGTTTCTCAAGGGCAAGGATACTTATGGTCTTATCCATGCATCTTTATCTCCCCTGCTTCCAGCATGAGGCACACACCAATACCATGCACTCTGAAGACATGCAGGACTAACACAGGATAGCCTTTGGGAGGCTACAAGGTACAGCTGAATTTATTACACACAGGGATTTAAAATAATTAGGGTAAATTAACATGTGATGGATGAAAGGGGGTGATTGTTACAGAACTCTGAGAGGCTACATAGGATACACCCTATCTGAACAAGGGGAGAGAAGCTTGCCAATCACAATGAGGCGAAAGGAATCACAGATCAACGCCTCTGTATACTTGGCAAATGTAGGTCAGTGGGGTTTTCTTTTTGCTGAGGTGAAGGAGTGGAAAAGAAAAGACCAGAAGCTGATATAAAAAACAGATGATTAAAATAAGAATTCTCAGAAGTGGGTTGATTCATTATGGTAGGGTAGGTTGTGGTCTGTACAGAAGAACTCTCAGAGTACCTGTGTGCCTAAAACCAGTGCTGTTCTCTTTGTGAAACCCTGACCTCTGGTGGGCAAGGGTGGGGAATCCCCTTACCAGAAGGACTGCTCTTATCTAATTTGCACACATGTGTACACACATATGCGCATATAAACACAAACACAAAATCACACATACATATACACAAAACTATGTGAGCTAACTGTAGCCCTACATGCAATAATTTAAAAATCAAATAAAAATGTTCTCTGGACCCAGCCTTGAAGCACAAAACCAGATGCCATTCATGATGACCAGATTGGTGCCTGTCACCGATGTCTAAGAAGAGTGACTGATTTCTTAGCCGAGGTCTGAGTCTCTCAGCCTCAACACAGACCCAACAAACCGCTACAGGTTACAGGAGAGTTGAAATGAGCTGTTGCCCCTCCACCTGTGGCACAATCAGCCCACGAGAGGAAAGGCTTCATGGCACTCAGCAAGAGCAAGAAACAAAGGTCTAATCCATGCAGGTGGTGGCCAGAGTCAGGCTGGAGCAGCAGGAACAGCACCCCTGGAAGCCCTCACTGTTTGCTTTGCTTCAGAGATTGTAAGCATCCTGCCTTTGACAGCAATTAAATTAGAAAGATTCAAATATTGCCTAAAAAGAAAGGCAAAATATTTACACATGTGTCTGCAGGTCCTGTCAGTGTGCTGGGCTTCATAACTACAGGCACCATCTGGGTACTCAATACGTGTGCCCAAAAAAAGTGAGCTTCTGGCTACAGGCGGGTTTCCCTGCGGTGAATGTTACAGAGGGGCTATCTGCAAGGCCAAAGGGTGTCGAGAAACCTCATAAGATGCCTTCACCTCCACTTGCTTTCCAGCCCAGAGACTCTAAGGCCTTCAAGAAGCCACACCGGGGGAGGCTCAAACTGCAGCCTTCTACCTCCAACCTCTGCTGTGACCTCTGTCATGGCCTTCATACCTATAGACCAGAGTCCCAGCAAGACACAAAACACTCCAATAGGAAACTGAAGAGAATTTTTTTAAAGAGAATTTTACTCAAACACACACACACGCACACACACACACACACACACACACACACACACACACACACACACCAAAACAAAACATCTGATTTTAGGATGGGTAAAGAAATGAGTGCCATTTCACCAAAGAAGGCATTAAAATGATCAGCAAGTGCATGAAAAAGGTTCTGTATGACTAATTATGAGGAGAAATTTACATCAAGACCTCCTTGAAACATCACCTTATACCTGTTACAATAGTTATTACCAAAAAATGAAAGTAGATGTTAGGGGAGAGGGAGAGAGAGAGAGAGAGAGAGAGAGAGAGAGAGAGAGAGAGAGAGAGAGAGACTGGGCTTGATGTGGTAGTCTATGCATTTAATTCTAGCACTCAGAAGGTAGAGGAAGGTGGGTATTTGTGAGCTCAAGGTCAGCATGCCTGATCTACATAGTGAGTTCCAAAACAGCCAAGGTTGCATAGTAAGATCCTAACTCAGAAAGGGACAGAAACTCAAACCCTTGCATACTGGGGGTATAAATTGATACAATCACTATGGAAGGCAGTATGGAAGGTTCTCAAAAACTAAACTGGAGCTACTATAGGACCAACTAATCAATATCCAAAATAATTGAAGTCTGTATCTCAAAGAGACATCTGTTCTCCTGCGATTATTACAATATCATTCACAACAGCAAAGGTCCATGGGTGAGTGGATGGATGAATGGATGGATGGATGGGTAGATGGATGGATGGATGGATGGATGGATGGATGGATGGATGGATGGGCAGAAACGTGGCTGGTTAGAAAAACTGTCATATATCCATAAAAAGAAATGTTATTCAGCCTTTAAAAAGAGATGTCAGCACATATGACTACATGGAAGAACAAAACACTGCATGATCCATCTTATATGAAGGATCTAAAATAATCAAACTCATACAAGTGAAGAGGGAAACAAAGCATTGTTCAACAAGCATGAAGCTTCAGTCATGTAAAAATGAACAAGCTCTAGAGATCTTCTTACAACATCATGCCTGTGAGAAGCAATACTATACTGCTCTCAAAAATCAGTTTCGAGACCAGAGGAAGAATGAAGGAGAGACCCATGACTGGCAACAAAAGAAATAGCAAGACCTGGGGCTTGAGGGGCAGAGGAGGCTTGGCAGCCAGAACCTGTAGAAGGTGGCCATGTGGAGAAAGAGTCCTAGCCTGCCTGAGGCGAAAGAAAACAAGAACCCAGCTTCTCAATGTTCCCACCTGCAGGCTCCTGACAGTAACTCGCAGTATATCAACTCCACTGGAAATGAGAAGAGAAGCAGTTCAATGTGGGGTGCTTAGAACATCTGGGGAAGGTGGAGGGCTGAAGGTGCAGGCTACCTGGGAGGGACAGCGGGAGCTCACACTGCTTCCTCTCTTTCACAAGCACATTCCCCCCCTGGTCTCTTCCAAACACACCCTCCTTCTTCCTGAATCTCCACACTCTCCTCACCTTACCCTCTGCCTCTAAGTCTTCAATGGCAAAGGGAGTACTGGCAAGTAGAAATGGAAAAGGATAGTTCTATCCATACTCTTCCTTCTTTCAAGACCCAAGGCATGCACTGAAAACTCACATCAGTATTTAGTATTATCCTTGTACATAGCAAGTACTCAATAAGTAAATTCTTATCAATGGTGATCCTAAGACTGATGGAAGGAGACAAGGTCAGGCTAGTCAAATAGAATACTACAAAGGTACAAAATGACCTTTAGAGGTCTGTTATGGTTATCAGCTGTCACATTATGACCTAGGAAGCTGTTGGAACAGAGCTCTGAGGGGCAATGAACACATGAAGACACGGGACAGAAAGGGAGTGATGGAAGTGGTACATCAGCTATGATCAGGGTTGGTTTGTGTGCTCATCAAAGTGGTCCTCTACTAAAAGATTACACATGGGAATCATTATGTAGGTGTACATGTGTTCATGTAGAGGCCAGAGATCGATGTTGGGTGTCTTCCTTAATCATTTTCCATCTTATTTTCCTGAGACAGGGTAGGTCTCTCACTGAACCTGGAGCTCATCGATCTAGGTATACTACTGGGCAGCAAGTCTTACAGATCCTCCCCAACACCATGATTATAAGTGTATACCATCAGTCTTGGCAGTTTTCACATGAGTTCTGGGGATCAAACACAATCTAAGGCAAGCAATTTACCAGCTGAGCTACATCCCAGCCCCCAAAGTTCCTTTTTTGTTAATAATAATAATAATAATAATAATAATAATAATAAAAAGATGTATTCCATACTTAGCATAGATTAGTTACTCTACTGTTATCCCATGTTGACATTCCAAATCATTACAACTCCACAAGGGAAACATATACTCCATGTTTTTCTGAAGAATAAAGTGGATATTTGGATAGATGGCCCATCTCTGAGTCCCCTCTAGCAGCTAAGAGGTGGTCAAGATGTAAACTTGTAAAGTCTCTCAGACACTACAGTCATACTGACTCCTGCATAGTGGAATGTTCCCTAGAAACAAGGGTTCTAAGGTATCCACAGTCTTATAAATGGAAAGAATTCATTACATTCACTGACAAAGAAAAAAAAGTGGGTAATGGACAGAGAAGGGAAGGGGTAGCAGCTTGTCTTCCACGTTCTCATAGACCCCAGGGCAACTGGGTGTTCCAGAGGCCAGTCCTGTCACTGGCCATAGCATAGACCCATGAAACTCATTCTCTCTGTCTCTCCCCTGTGCTGACTTTCTAGCCCAAGGCCTGTCTAGCACCCTTCACTTAAAGATGAGAAGCCATGGAAAAGATGAGAAGCCAGCAACAATGGAAGGAGGAGGAGGAGGAAGGAGGAGGAGGAGGAGGAAGGAGGAGGAGGAGGAGGAAGGAGGAGGAGGAAGGAGGAGGAGGAGAGGAGGAGGAGGAAGAGGAGGAGGACGAGAAACAAATCAGCACTTCAGACTCAGCCTTCATCTCTTCTTTAAAGAGCATTTTCTCAAAGGAAAAACATTTAAATTACATTTTAGTAAGGAGAGGCAGTAGTAGAACTTTCCTCCAGCAGATTAGGAAAGCCATTTTTTTGGATACATGAGTATTCCTGTTGGACTCTTTAGAAGCCCATAGGTAGTAGGGTTCAAGAGGTTAGAAGTTTGAAGTTAGCAATGATAAAAAGGGCAGACAGCAAACCAAGATGATTCCAAAGGACCAGGAAGACAGGCTGAGTGGGTAGATCCCACATCTTCACCAGCCCTGCTCCAGAGAAACAGGGATGAAGGAAGTGGGCAAGGCTCACCTTTCACAACCAGCTGGCAATGTTAGCAAAAAGCTCTGCTTAAAAAGCAACTCTCCACAGAAGCTCATCAGGAGAACTATCCCCACCACTTCCCTCACGTCTTCTCCTCAGAGCCTTCTGCCTCCCCCAGATGTTTTGTAGTGAAAGGTTTGCAAGGCTGCCAGCTGCTGCCAGCCCAGACTGACTGTTCTCTTCTTATCAAGGAAAAGTGTTTGCTGCATCTTTACTTTTGAGACTTTTCAAGGCGTTCCATTTTCACAGGCTTTAGTCTTAAGCTTGTGGTATCAATACGGCCTTTTAATGTTGCTTTGTATGCACTACATAGACTGAATCCTAAATATTTAATTCCTTTCCATCCTGTGTTACATTAGTGTTGGTTATGAGTATTGTTTGTGAGCCCTTCTGATTACACATGCAGAATTTCATTTTCCAGACCCATCATGTCCCATCCCTCCTGCTGCCCCATTTCTGACCCTGCATTCACCTCTCCTTAACCTGGCCTACTCCCTGTGATGAGGAAGCAGTGCTGTACACCTATGTGTATAAGAATTGTGTGTGTGTAGCCGTAGCAAAGGCTTTAAAAGAGAGGAGTGTATATCCTCCTCCATTCAGAGTGAGCAGACAATGAAGGCTCACGTCATTTATAGATATTGATGATAAAGTTGGTATGTGGCACATTTACACTTATTTTATATCAGCCATTGCTTACTGAATATTTTCTGTGTCTGGTACTGCACAATGCATAAAAGTCAGCCACTGTCATTTCTCCCATTTCATAGATGTAAAAACAAAAGCTTAGAGAGACACCTTGCTCAACACACAATTATCACATAGCAAAGCTGGGATTCAAACCTATCAAGGACATTCCTGAGCACCACATAGCACTCACACATGAAAGAAATGGGGAAAATCAAGATCTTCGGGTGGGGGGGGGGAGGGAAACAGGGACTTTCCAAGGATCCACGCTGCTTTTTATACAAGGTGAAAAATTCCATTTGTGTGGATTTGCAGCATCTACTGCTCTTATATTAGAGCAAGAAAAAAATGTCTGCTTCCATAGTTGCCCTCACAGGCTGCAGAGAGGCTAGCGTTGTCAATACACAGGTGCAGAAGACACGATGCTGAAAGCATGAACTCCATGTCAAAACCTTCGACACTCCAGTCTCTACTCTCAGGACAGCAGGAGCCCTTGAGACAACTGGTCAACCTTTCAGAGCCTTCTTTTCTTCATCTGCAGAAGGCAGATACAAGATTGATGAGGAATAAATAAAAAAAAAAACCCATGTAAAACCTGCTCTGCAGTGAACATTCAATAAAAGCTCTCATCATTTATTAGTTATGCCTCTGGAGACTTGCATCCTGCTCTTACAACAGCCTATAAATATTTGAAGACAACTCTCATGCCCACCCTATCCCTGGATCTCCATTCCTTCCAACTGAAGAGTCCCAAGTTCTCCCAAACATACACCACACCCATCACCACACTAGACATTTTGAAGGCCCAGCCATGGATAAGCCTCTCTCCCAGGACCAGAGAGCACTGTCACAGTCATCCCCATGGACAGTCAAATTTGTATAAAGCTACATGACCATGAACTCCCCAGTCTAGGAGCCCCCACAACAATGATGATCAAATATTTGAAAAAAAAAAAAACTAGTCAAAAAAAAGCAAAAGCTAACCATAAAAAGCAATGAGATATCCTGGTTGCTCTCTATAGCTGTGATAAACACAATGACCAAAAGCAACTTGAGGAGGAAAGGGTTTAGTTAGGTTCCTTCTTGGCCTTGTAGACAGTCTCATCTGTTTTCTTCAATGAGCTCAAATCCTGACTCAAATCCCACCTATGCTTAGGCAACACTTTCTTATCTCCTTCTTTCCTTTCCTTTTCTTTCCTTTTCTTTTCTTTTCTTTTCTCTTCTCTTCTTTTCTTGGTTGTTTTTCTGTTTCAGTTTATTAGCTCAGTGTAGAATCTTCTATTTGTTCCAGCCCCTGAAGGAATTATTGGATCACAGTCTTGTCATTCTACAAATTAGCAATTACTCCCACATGCTCTATCAGCAGGCCATCTCAATTCTCATCCAAACCATTGCTAAAATCTCCCCACATAGTGGGGTTGAGGGGAACTCTGCCCAAGCATCTGCAAAATCCCCATGTGAGCAGAAAGTAATCCATGATAAGAAAGCCCTCTGCATGTGATTGTTCGGCCTGCGGTGAGTCTGCCTCCTGACTTGCCTAGCCTGGGTCTTCACATTAACCACTGTCTTGAGAGACCTTGCCTCACATCTCTCACCTGATCAACATGTCTAAGAACTAGACCTCAAAAGAGACGGAAGCAACGTGTCACATCTCCTTTGACCTTCAGCATCCTGACTCCTGGCTGAGTGACTCCTTTGGATGGCTTTCCTGAGCTCCCTTCCATAGCTGCTAGTCTGTGTTCCTGGGATCTGTTAGTCCCCATCGTTTTTTGAAACTCTGAGCATGTGACTCCACAGCTCCCTCTGAACCATCCTAGAACCTCCTTAAATGGACAACCGCACTAAAGAGATTATCTCCCACGACCTCCACTGTTCCTCCAGTTCATCTATACTCCTATACTCCAAATAGTAAACAAACAGGAGGTGATTCCACCTCTTCTGTGGCAACAAATGATGACAGTCTGCAGTTTCCATTCCTCCAGCATCTCCTTCCACTGCTCACTCACCACAGGCTTTTCATTACTTCCCAAAGATACTCTTTGCCTTGACTACAGAGCGCAGCATCTAACATTCTGCAACCTTCTGTGCTAAAGGTTGCCTCATTTTTGGTGCAAAGTATGACCTTTTTAATCCTAACTTCTTCATTCCAGTTTTCTCATCTTCCGAGTCCTTTTGTAGGTTTTAAATGAGACATTTTTTAATGTCATTTACAGTCACCTCCTCACAAAAGGAAATAACAAATGAGCTGTCACTACGATTGCCCCATCAACCCTGCTAGCTTCCAGCCTCCTGTTCCCTATTTCACTCATGTATTTTCTCACCTGAGGCACACTTTGTGGAAAAGAACAAGAAGGTGAGGTATGGCTTTAAATTGTCACTTGGGGTGTAGTAAATAATCTGCTCCTGTGTTCCCATATCATCCCTAATAACCTTCCAGAAAGTTCAGAACTGCAAGCTGCCACTGCCCTAACCACAGTGCCCTCGCTAGCAGCACACAGACACCCAGCAAGGAGTCTGCAGCTCTCCCATGAATACTTTCCGCTAGTGGAAGGATCATCCATCTCTGGGCTCTGACAGACAAACGAGGCGAGAAGGAGACCAGATCTGGTTTTTCATGGAAAACAATGAGCTCATACTTTCTCTCCAGGGGCCAGGAAGTGAAGACAGATCTGGAGATGGGGAGACTGTGATGGAGCCAGGCACAGTGAGAAAGGATGGGGCTGTACGGGAGGGGAGGCCAGTCTCACACTTTTTTCATGTCACTTTTGATAAGAATCCTCAGCTCCTGGGCCAGAGGGAAACATCCATTTCCTTTGAATTAAGAATTCCACATGAGGTCATCGTCCTAAAGGGGAAGAATGCAAGAAGACAAACAGGGTTGGAGATTTGTCATCCTTGCTTCTTCCAGATAAAAGTGAACTCATTGTTCATGAGTCCGTAGATGCCAGGACAGGGACCGGTCCACCACTCCTTCCAGCCACTGCTGCTGTTCCCTCCAGCTGCCACCCCTGGGTGTGAAGTGTGATCTGACCAGAGAAGCTTAGACCAGCTTGTCCATGAGGGATCTGTCTTCCTCTGGTATGCCTCTCCGTAAGATTAGGGGAAGCTGAGTGAAAATTGGGCATTTCAGACAACTGCCCAGATGTTGCTTTTCAGCTATGGGAGTGTGGGAGGTCCAGATGACTGAGCTTTTCCCCTTTCATTTAAAAAGGGAGTTGAGTTATATGATACTGATTTACCTTTCTAAAATTCATTCAGGGGTGGGGGGCATGTGTGTGCAGGGGCATCTTGCACGTCTGGGACAGCACGGGGAGGGCCTGAGCTGCACATGAGAAACCAGACCAGGTGACTGGTTGTTTTCCTTCTCACCCATTGTACACCTTAGTTTAAAACTGAATAGAAGCTAAATGCCACAATAAGAATGGGAAAAGACTGAATAGATAAATGACATTTTTCTTTATGTCGCTACTCATGAAATCAACTATCTTCATGTTTAAGTGGTTAGATGAGAAGTGTTAACGTGAAAAGTGTTGACGTGGTCCTTTATCCTGATTGCCCAGTTGTATTAAGAAACAAATGTCAGGAAGAATAATGACTATCACACTCACTCTCTGCTATGGCAACAGATATGGCACTCAAGAGCCTGAGATGGGTAAGGCCAGCTTGCCTGGGCTTACACTGGGGCTTCCCTCAGGCCTTGAGACTTTCAGGGTGTGTTTGATTTTGGTCAAATTAAAGAAATCCTCTGTGCCTAAAGGACTTCATTTTGAATGAGTGAGAGACATAAGTATCATATACTCCTTGAGATATGTCATGAAAATGTAATGAATTAATACAGATAAACACTTAGTACCTGGCACATGGTAGGCATTTCGTAATGACTGCTGCCACCATTATCCCACAGCCCCAAAAGAGGACAAGTCATATACCAAGAATGTCCTTTAAGATATGCCATGCAGCAAGCACATACCTGGACTGGTTTAACCAGAGATAACTAACCCATCAGCCTCTCCATCAGCCTGTCTTGTACACCTTGCCTCGTGTATAGATGCTCAGTCTCTTCTCAGCCATCCCCCTGGCATCTTTCCCCAGCTCCAGCTCAGGGCACCTTCCCTTATACCCTAAGTCTTAGTTGCATCCTCCAACCTTGGCCTAAGGACCAAACCCACTGCCTCCCACTTTCTAGCCCCCTTGAATATCAATTACACCTAGTGATCTTCTGCCTGAGATACTCCCAGATACAAAGGCAGAACTCAGAGCCAAATATAGTTTGATGCTTAGCACATCCAGAAAAGAAAGATATAGGACTCAGCTTTGACCTGTAATGATATTCAGTGATTGAACATGGCCCTCCAACCCCCCCCCCCCGCCAATGACAGCCCTAATCTAATGGAATACACCCCCCACCTGAGATACCCAGGCTAGGTGAGTGGAGAGGCTCAGCTTATCACAATGAGGTAACTATTCAACAAAAGGCAGCTCTACACCTCCCTAACAGCACCATTCCTCTAGCTCCTGTGTGACTTAGCTTCCTCCAGTCTTCACTGCATCCAGCACACAGGAGCAGAGAGGTTAAGACAGACAGCTGTCTCTAATCTCCGTTTGCAATACCTCAGGGAGTCAGTCCAGCCATTGGGATGAGCAGAACTGGTGCCATGTAGCCTGGCAAGGAAGCTTCCTCAAGGGACCAAGCAGAACCAAGGGCAGAAATGGTTCCATGCAGAAGCTGGAAGCAGGGCCAGAGCAGGTTGGGAAGGTAGAGGACAAAGTTGTGGGGAAAGAGACCATGGCAAGCATCTGATGATGAAATTGAAGAAAACTTGGGCAGGTAGCACTGGAGAAGTTTTATTTGCTTATATATTTTTTAATCTGATTATAAGAAATACAGGATGTAAAGATTTTTGGCTTCTTTTTGCTCCATGAGATAGATAGATAGATAGATAGATAGATAGATAGATAGATAGATAGATAGATGGATGGATGGATGGATGGATGGATGGATGGATGGATGGATGGATGGATGGATAGATAGATAGATAGATAGATAGATAGATAGATAGATAGATAGAT
>JADRCD010212352.1:0-11281 GCA_019843815.1 Montemys delectorum | reverse complement strand
AGATAGATAGATAGATAGATAGATAGATAGATAGATAGATAGATAGAGATAGATAGATCTCCTCTCTCTGTGTGTGTGTCCCTCTCTGTATATCTCTGTCTCTGTGCATTTGTCTGTGTGTCTCTGCCTCTCTTTATCTTTCTGTGTGCCTCTGTCTCTTTCTCTGTCTCTGTCTCTCTCCCTGTGTCTCTGTCTGTGTGTCTCTGTCTGTCTGTGTCTCTCTGTCTCTATCTGTCTCTGTCTCTGTCTCTGTCTCTCTCTCTGTGTGTGTGTGTGTGTGTGTGTGTGTGTGTGTCTTTCTTTCTCTGCCAAGCAACAGCTTCTAGGTCCCCTTTTCAAGAGAACTGCCCTCCATTATTTACCACCCTACTCATCTGGAGTCCTCTGTCTCTCCCCTCTCCACCAAAACCTAGACCCTCCTTCCTGCCCAAGAGATAAGCAACCTAGATGGGAATACAGAAGAATTCACATGGCCCAGCTCAGCCCAAAGTACATGGGAATTTATACTAACAGCAGCATTTTCAGTGGAGAAAAAGATGGATTCTTCAATTAATGATGTTCAGAAAACTGGATAACCTTCTAGGAAAAGTAAAACTGAATGCACACTGGGTAGCTCAAACCAAAATAAACTCCAAATGCACCAAATATTTCTTTGAGGGAAAAAAATCAAGCCAAAAAGTACCAGAAGAATCAATGAGAAAGTCTTTAAGAGCCTTGGAGGGAGTTCTACCAGGCTGTCTATTGCTGTGATAAATAATATGACCAAAAACTATTTGGGGAGGGAGGGTTTATTTGGCTTACAGGTTAACTGAGGCAGTAACTCAAGGCAAGGGCTTGCAGCAGAAACCACCAAAGAATGCTGCTTACTGGCTTACTCAGCTAAACCACCCAGGTCCACCTGCCTAGGGATGGCACAGCCCTCAGTGGGCTGGATCCTCTGTTATCAATTGGCAATCAAGAAAAAGCCCCCAGAGACATGTCCACAGGCCAGTCTAGTGGAGGCAATTCCTTGGTTGACATTTCTTTATTAAAGTTATGTCTGAGTTTGTGTCAAGTTGACAAAATGGGTGGTGAGAGAGAAAGTCTTATACTCCCATATCCATTAAAAAAAAAGGGTTCAAAATCGACCTCAGAAAACTACAAAATTTCATAGAGCCAAACATGCTATAAACAAATGAAGAGAGAAGGAGAGAAAAACATTTGCGATGGATGTTATTGAAAAAAATAAAAAAGACCAACTTGCCTCACACATGAAGCACCTGCAAATTTATAGAAAAACCACAAACCAGTACCATTCAAAAAATGAACCAAAGAGATGAATGAATGAATCATTCTTGGAAATAGAACTGTCTCTTAAGCACATGAGAAGACGTTCACAAATACTCTGTATAAGAGAATTATATATTAAATCTGCAGTTGAGATGTCATTTAAAAGTATCATTTGGACCAATGCCTTGATAGCACCCTGAATGTTCTCAGTGTGGAAAAAACAAGACTGTCACAGGCTGCTGCTGTGGTGGCATAAATTTTGTAAATTTGTTCAACCTCTCTGGGGAACAATTCATCAACATCTCTCAGAATTACAAAGGCTCAACTTGACCCAGAAATTCCACTTTTAGCAATTTATCTAAGAGATGCACTCTCACAGGTGTGAAATGACATATGTACAAGGTTATTCATTGCCACTCTGCTTAAAAGAATAAGCTGCATTTCCATCAATAGAAGGCTGATTAAATAGATTACAGAATATCCATACAAAGTAAGGCTATGCTGCCAACTTAAGAGAGACAGAACTCTTCATAAAATGATCTGGAAAGCATTATGAGATAGATTAACTGAAACATGGGCAGGGTACAGAATGGCATGTAAAATATGCTACCCTTGTGGCATTAAAGGGGGCAAGAGTTGCTAGGTATACATACACAGACCCATGTGCAGGGGTCTGTTTGCATATGCATAGACAGTTCTGTGTGGGAACATAAGGAAACTGGCATCAGTGATCACTCATGGTTAGAGATTTGGGAGTGTTATGGAGCTCTATCCTCCAGCGCCACTGTCATCATGAAGCCAAAGCAGCTGTTGAATACCCAATACAACCCTCACAAGACTGGGCCTGCTGACACTTCCTTCTGAAACTGGGGAGGGCTCATGAAGTGGCAAATCTTGAGGCAGGCACATAGGTGGGTCCAGGAAATCTGTTCCTTCTGGAAAATACAAAACAGATACATAAATGGTCATCCACTGTTGATGGGTGAGCGTCTACTTCTCAGTAGTTGGAGATGCCCATAAGTGGTCTGTGGTTCTGAAAGCACAGCTTGGATAATCCTTTTGCAAGGGAGAACAACTGAATGTTCCAAGATGGCAGTTGCTTGGCTCAGAGGCTAGTCATGTACAATATACAGTCAAGTGAAATCTGGAACTTAACTGGTGGGTTCTCACACTAAGTTCTCATACCTAGCACAGTCCTGGTAGACAGGTCCCTGCCTAGCAATCCCTTGACTAGAACCAGACTTCAAAGACCCTGTAAATCACCTGTTCCTAAAAGCTAAGGACCCCACTTCCCCTTCACCAGATGCCATCAAAGGTGGCTAGATACCTAGACCCCACTAAAACACTGGAGGCTCAATCCTGGCTGCCAGACCTCTTGGGCATTGACCCAATACTATACATGGTATTCTAGATGGTGCTCTGCCTAGCCACTGTCTGCCTGTTGGATTGTTTTAATAGGCTGAACTAGCCCCATTCTGGCTTACTGAGGCCCCTTACATTTATTACTGGCTCCTGGGAGTCCTGTTGGCCACTGCTTCAAAGACCTGTCTTCAAGCATATGCCCCTCCCAGCCAACCCATCGGAGTATTGCTCTTGGAAATAGCTCTTTGAGTCCTGCCTCTGGCTATGTGCTACTACTACATTGTAGTGAGGGTTTCACTTTTACCATTTGATGTTCCTTCTAGGTTATGTTTAAAGAGCTCAGAAAACTGCTCATGATGTCCTCAGCAAGCTCGCTTACTGCTTTAGGGAAGATGAAACCGCGCTTTCTGCATCCACCTTCAGAGCTATGCTGGCTTCATCACTCTTGTCTCTCCAAAAGACACAGTGACCTCCTTAGTTTAGGCTTGCTATTCATTATCAGCTAATTCCACATGAGGTACTGCTGCCCCGGACCTTCCCCAGGCAGCAGGACTCAAGGATCTCTTCCAGCTCAGTATTACCAACAAATAACTCTGGCTGTTTGCAGGGCTTCCAGAATTTGGGCAAGTACGTGACCTTGATTCTTTTCCAGGCTTATCTTCAATCCACAGTGTATCCCAGACTTTGCAAAGCAGCCTGTAATTTCTGAGTCCTCTCGTGTGAGTACGTCAAGGTCACAATCACCAGCACAGAGCAATCAGCTCTCAAATGATTGTCTTAATGGATGTTGTTTGCAGCTTATCCCAACTAGAATGTAAGCTTATTTCTGTTTTATCTCCTCATAACACCTAGGGAAGAACAATGTTGTGCATACAGATGCATGATGTAAGGGAAGGAGAGGCCCAGGGTTGAAGGTCAGGAGGCCTAGGTTTAAGTCTCCTCTTGCTCACCAGCAAGCCTCTTGATTTCTCTCTGACTCAGTTTCCTCATACGTAGAGAGCAGGAGTTATCTGTTTCGAGTGTAGCTACAAGATTCCAGCAAGTTAAGGTATATGACGGTTCAGGAGGCTAAGGAGATGGTTCAGGAGATGTGACTCAGTCAGTAGGGTGCCTACCTGTGTTTAGTCCCCAACATCACATAAAAAGCCACCTGTGGAGGTGTGGTAGCGTAAGCCTGGTATCCTAGCACTTAGGAAATAGAAGGAGGAGGATTAGGAGTTCAAGATCACCAACAGCTACACAAAAAGTTTAAAGCCAGCATTAACTACATGAGCCCTTGCCTCAAAAAAAAGAAAATTCAGTTTTAGCGATCCTATACAATCCAGAAGCTTTCAAGGGCTAAATATTTTATTTTATTTTATTTTATTTTATTTTATTTTGCTTTGTTTCATTTTTATTTTATTTTATTATTATCCCTTTGAAACCTGTTAGTTTTCTAATGAGAGACATAAAGGGAGTGAATCAAGATAGAGGGAGAGGTGGGGAAGAACTGGGAGGACTGGAAGAAAGGGAAATCATAATCAGGATATATTTTGTGAAGAAAAAAATCTATTTTCAATAAAAGAAAAATAAATAAGTGTACTGAATGTCACTTCATAAGCGTCTCCTAGAGGAAGCCCTCCAGGGACAGGAACTCTGTGCCTAACACATGTGAATTTGCAATGTTCTGCTCTGTTGGCTACTGTCCCTCTTGAAAGCTGCAACAGGGACCAGCCCTGGTGATCAAAAGGCCTACATCACTCACAGGCCTGTGAAAACTGCTCACCGTGCAGGGGGAAGAAGACAACCACCTTCATCACAGTCCCATCTCCTAGAAAACAGCAGCCACGCCACTCTTAACTATGAACTGGGATTTAGCAGAGGGTTTTGAACTACATGAATGAATGAGGTAGCAGAAGCACTGTCCAAGTACATTCTGCCAGCATAGACAGCATTCCATAAGATCGACTGACATCAAAGAAACTAATGGAGGTAAATAAACCGTACACTAACATATCGAGAACATAGGCAGGGAACACTCTAAGTCATTGTGGATTCGCCAATGCAAAGCCAGATAGACTCACACAGTCCTGAGGGCCATGGGTACAGGCACTCTCTCTCAGTTTTTGGTACTTCCCCATGTCATAGAATGATTCAGGACTTTGATTCTTTGACCATGGAATAAACTGGTCTCCCTCATAGACAGGCGATGCTTTCCTTCTCTAGCAGCACATACGTAGCCCAACCCAAGCTATCTACCTTTCCTTTTATACTGTTAAGTCTCCATGGCCAGGAAAGACGATACATTTTTAAGGACCTGAAAGATTTTAAGAAATTAACATTTCAATGGGAAAGAATGCTTAGGACAAGCTCATCACAGACCAAAGTCCACCTTACTGTAGTAATTAGGATGATCTTTGGAGTCCTGATCTGCACAGGAATCTGAATCAGGCCCTAAATTGTGGCTCCCTAGGAATACAGAGAAAGCATCCCATGAGCATCTAAGCTGCCCAAACCGGTATACCGGGCCTTAGACTTGTCTGTATACATCTTGAGGGTCAATAAGGCAGCTACAGTTTAGAGCTGGGAAAATCTGGTTAGAATTCGAGATACGTTCAGTGGACTTCCAGGCTTACCTATCTCTATTCCTCTCCAAGTCTCCCAGAAGCTTATGTGGAACCAACAAGAGTGCCTGGAAAATACTCATCCTGACCAAAAAAAAAAAAAAAAAAGGTCACTGCACAAGCTTGGGCCAAGGATAATAAGTTAGAGTGAGCAGGCGGTTGTTTCAAATGCAGAGGGATGGATGGCTTTGAGTATCCAGGCTTGTGGCTCCAGGGCTCCGTGCCAGAGCCCTAAGGGAAGAGAGATTGAATAAAACAGAGAGTCAACTGCCAGAAGTCTTTGTAAGACATCACCACATACCCAACGCAGCACAGCACGAGGTGTGATTCCTCTCTAATGAGCTGAGAACCAAGGGACCTGGAGGCCAGTCTGCAGCCAGAATACACAACGTCTGGAAGAGCAAGGAGAGCAGAGGCTCCGGCATGTCAGACAGACTGTACAGCAGGACAGCCTGACAGTGAGGCCAAAGAAAGAAGCGCCCTGACACCTTCCAAAAAGAGATGGCAGAGGCCTCCAGCCAAGAGCACTAGAATAGCTACAGGACAGTCCAAGGCACCCCCTCAAACCTACACAAGGACTTTCAGGGCCCCTAAGGAACAATAGCAGAGTGGGAAGACAATGGAAATGAAGAGTCCATGCTTAACCTTGAACCAAGACAGTAAAGCAGCTGCAGATCTCTCTCTCAGTTACACCAATCAGGTCGAGTTTTCCCAACACACAACCACCAACTATGCAAAACCTTCATAGGATGGCTGAGCAGACAAGTTCTGAACACTTAGGATGAAAGAAATACCCGAAGATTTTCTCAAACTGAAATTAATCATTGCTCTTGTGAGTAATAGCTAACGATCTGGTTTTCTCTAGCGGGTCTAGTGAGGGAAAGGAACCCCAAGAAGTCCATATCTCTCCTTTGGGAAAAACCCTTTGGATAAGGGAAAGTGTTTCTAGGAAGTGAAGCAGGGAGAAACTGGCTGACCTCAGATGACACCAGTTCTAGTACATCTGAAGGTGACATTCTTCTGCTAGGGCCAAATGTGGCCCCGCAGTTTGTGTAGGGGGCTAACTCTACCATAAAACACAGTCTTTAGGTCAGGACCCATTGCCCAAAAGCTTACTCCAAGCACAGAACAGCTTTTGGTCAGTGAGAGACAACATCATAGCCTATGCAAGTACAGCCTGTGACGCTCTCACGCAATGAACTTGCTTAGTGATATATTGATATGTTCCCAGCTCTGAACAATGTGTGTTGTCATTTGTTTTATAGGAGACAGAAAGGAAAAAGACTAGGAAGTAAAAAAGAAAATTGATATCTACAGAAATCTTTAGTAAACAGCTATTTGGTAACTCATATGTATTAGTGGTAGGGAAAAGTCCTTGCTTATACATTATTGAGATCTGAAAGTAATGTACAGTGGGAAGTGTGGTCATCTTTATCTTGTCCATGATTGTGAGTTTTATTCTGTATAGCATGATGCTGACTGTGGCCTATATAATGTTCCTATGTGTCCCCAGTGTTCCTACATTCTCCAGGACTTTCATTGTAAAGGTATGTTAAATTTCGTCAAAGACCTTTTCAGCATTTGATGAGACAGTTGTGTGGTTCCTGTCCTTGAATCTGCTCATGTTGTAGGTTACCTTTATTGAATTAATATCCTGAGCCATACCTGTACGGCTGTGGGCTGAAGTTCACTTAATCATGATAGAGAATCTTTTGGATATGTTCTTAAATTTGGTTTTTTTTTTATTGAGAACTGTATCCATGTTTATTGGAGTTATAGATCTATAATTTTCTCTTTCAGTTGATTCTTGGGTTTTAGTATCAAAGTAATACTGGCTTTGTACCTTTCAACTATTTTTAACTGAGTTTTTGCCTCTGTGTAATGATTCATTGTCAACCTTGCTTTTATAATTACAAGTTTTAACCACTGAGGATACTATTCAACTTCTTTCATTAAATAGCATGCATTTCTCTGGTAAAAAGTTCTGACCAAGAGACATCTGATTTAGGCATCTGATATCCTCTGGTCCTACTGCACCATTGATTTACATCACCACCTTGATGAACAACTGTTCAACATAGTGGTCACTGAATACAACTGTCCACAGTTCTCTTCTCTTTCGCTCACTTTTTTCATTCTCTACTTGTCTGATTCCCGCTGAAACATGTCCTGGAATTGACCTAAACCAAATAGGAGGAGTTTGAACTGCTCCCTGGATGCCTGGTAGGTCTTCTCCGTAACAGCCCTTTTGAGAAGAGTGAAAAAGTATTGAGACTATTGATTGACTAGGGACAGGCTTGTCTCTTTCACATGGACCACAATTCTTTTAAGTCCTGCTTTGACATAAATTGATTTTAAAAGCTAGGTGTGAAGAATCTGCATATAGAAGAAATAAGCCTGGGCAGAAAGACTACCAACTCAAGGCCAAGCCTGAGACAATGACCAACACGTCATCGCCCTAATGTCAACCAGATTGATAACACCCAAGGGAGTTGATATCAGGCATAAGGGCTCTTTAGGCTGAGTTGAGCTTCCTAGTTTGGCAGCTGGGAGCTCTGATTGTAGAGAAGGAGATAGGAAACTAGATAGGAGTAGTGCCCAGGAAAGAAGACTTGCCAAGAAGTTTTAGGAAATAGGAGGCAGTTTAGCAGATGAGTCCAGGACCCAAAGGCAGAAGATAGACACATGAAACTGTGGCATCTCTGGTCCCAGATCCTGGCTGTGAACCCGAATTTACTGCCACCCATAGTCTTGGCATTGACAACTAAGACTAATTACATATTTTAAGTGATATATATATATATATATATATATATATATATATATATATGCACACATTCATTTGCAAAGGAAAGCAGTGTTAATGGGTAGCATCCTTCCAGAACTAGAAGGCAGGATACAACTTCCCAACCCACTCATATAAAAATTTTCTTATAAACTAGTCCATACTGAGCCCCTACTTAAGCCAATCAGTAATTACCAACTGTTCCCTAATTGGCTAGGCTATCAGGTCACCCTGAAATATATATTTCTACTTAAATTTAAATAAATAAATAAAAATAACTCACTGTGTGTTATGATCTCAAAAATTTATATTCTTCCACACATTTAAAAATATCTTTACAGACAATTCATCATATAAATATGCATTATTTTTTTATTTCTACCTATTTACTTTTTACCTCCAATACTGAAATGTGAATTTCTCAGAGAAAAGAAATTCTATTGCTTTTGAATTCTCACTATCATACCTTGTGACATTCACTATCATTCTGGGTGTATATGGGATGTGTGGATGTGTGGATGGATGGATGGATGGATGGATGGATGGATGGATGGATGGATGGGTTTATGGATGGGTGGGTAGATGGACAGACAGACAGGTAGATAGATTGTTGGGCAAATGAGTGGACTAATGTTGGTGACATTTTTCTTAGGTAAAACACTCCTGAAATGGAATTTAGAAGCACCAGAAGACAGGACACTATGAAACATAGACTTTTATAGTTGGAAGTTACCTTTGGTCTGATTTCTTATTTCAGAGATAAAGAAACTGAGGGCCAGAGGAATCAGGTGACAATAGCTATGCTACATCATTCATAACTGGCAATTATACAACCTGTGAACTGATGGAGGTACCCTTGTCCTTTGCAAATCAGGAGTATTTAAAAACATAAGAATAGTACTTCAAATAGAACTCATCATATTAATTGGGATATACTGAGGCAAAATAATTTCTCATGTGTAGTCATGTGTCCTACAATCTCAAGTGGCATGGGAAATCTACCTGCAGAGTATTAATTCTTTTCCCTATGTAAGACTAAAGGAGTGAAGACATAGTGGCCCCAGAGGCAAGATGCATGTACAATATGGGACTACAATGAATCTTATGCTTTTGCATATAGCTCTATTCTGCTAATATTTTGTTATTTTTAGAGGACAATCAAACACTCTGCCATCTTGACATATTAATAAGCACAAAGGCAAAAGCTACTACCTCTTGCCATTCTGTTTCAGAACCTGTTCTCCATGAGGAGCTAAGGCCCACCTGCTGTCCACGTTTGCCATTAGCCCAGCCAAGTTGCCTTCCTTTTTAAAGATGGGCTAAACTGAGGGGTGATGGGGGTCAGCGGACAGCAAGGGGCACTGAGAGCACAAGAACATGTGAGGAATAGGCAGTGAGAGTTTGGACAAACCAGAGGGGTTGAAAGAAACTGAAAGAGTCCTAGAAGAGGCTATGATAGGCAGAGAGCGTGCCTAATGGAGGAAATGGCACACAACTATACTTCACCCACCTACCCTTCCACAACTGGGCCAAGTGTCAGTTGCCCTTGGTTCTTACATGGCCCAGGGGACAAAAGACACTTGTTTAGCATGTCACTAGTCTGACAAAGTTACTTCTCTCAGACAGACCTTTCATACCTTACCCTGTCCCCCGCCATTTAAATCTTATTCTCCACAGCCTTTTCTAAGGTCATTTTGAATTCTAAATAGTATCAAATAGAACCTGAGCTGCAACTATTTCTTGAGACCTAATCTCTAGCTGTCAGCAGGTTTGAAGGTTGGGGGGGGGGGGGAGATGAGGTTGAGGAGGCAGGAAATCAATAAAGGGATTGGCTGCAAGTGACGTAGCATATTACAGCCACAACACGTCACGTGAACACAGAAGGACTGCAAGCTAATATTATATAACTGCTTCAGATAGTAACTTTTTACCAGAAAGCCTTCCCACACCTTCAGTCTCTTCTATGAAAGAAAATTTATAAAATTTTAATTGCCTGTGGATCCTGTTCCCCTAACTTGGCTGTCTTATCTGCTCTCAGTAGGAGAGGATTGCCTAATCCTGCAGTGGCTTGAGGTGCCAGGGTGGGTTGGCACCCAGGGGAGGGGGAATAGGGAAGGGACTATGTGAGGGGGCACTGGGAGGAGAGGGGGAGCAGGATGCAAAGTAAATAAATAAAGTGGGTTTTTTCCCAAACTTTATCTACTTTCCCATCTGGCATATTCTGCCATTACATCCCCTAAATTATTATTTACCCTTCAGCACAGGTGTTAACTTTTGCAATTTTCTGGCATTAGTGCCAATATAGCCTAATTCAAGAAAATTAATTCTTCAGTTATTAGAATGAGGGTCTTTTCTCACAATGTACAAGAAAGTATATCTAAAAAGAACACCGAAAGCTTCATATTTGTATCTGGAATCTCTGAACTAGTGGTTTCCAGTTTGAATAGGAGGGCACATTCATAAAACCAGTAATACCTCCATTATCAGAAAGGCAGTTATTAGTGACATCATCTAGTAAGCAGAAGCAAGGTGAGAAGCCAAGAGCTAGCAGTAGGGTCCGGAACAAGGGTAATACCCACACAAAAGAAAGGCATGCTCTCAGGAAAGTCCCTGTCCTTCTGCCTGCAGTTGGAGCCTGCTGTTCCTTCTGGACCAAATTCAAGTAAATATAAACTGTGTTAACTTGGAGTTCACAGAAAATCATATGAAGACAATTACAAGCAAACAGATCTACCAGTAAAAGCTGGCAAACTGACAGTTCCCAGGAAGCCGTCAGTTTCCATCAAAGGACTCAGGATAAAGACTTGGGAGTTTGTGATTCAGAACAACCTAGGGCCAATTAGCGCAGGGACAAGAAACTCACTCAACATTGAGGACATCTGCACTATGACAAAACCAACATTTGACCTTATGATGACAGTACATGTCACCAATATCACTCTAAGCAATGACCAAAGCAAGCCATTTAATAAGGTAGAAGATTCTATCATTCCTTCTAGAGCAGTGATTCTTAACCTGTGGGTTGTGCCCCCTTTAGTGCTCCAATGACCCTTTCACAGGGGTTGCCTAAGACCATTGGAAAATGGATTTTTTTCATTAATTTATTTATTCACGTTACATCCTGATCACAGCACCCCTCCCTCTTCTCCTCCCAGTCCCACTCTTACAAATTCATCCCCCCCATAACCCTTCCCCTTCTCCTCAGAGAGGAGGTAGCCCCCACCTTGGGTACCACCCCACCATGGGACATCTAGTCCCATCA
>JADRCD010212351.1:0-15838 GCA_019843815.1 Montemys delectorum | reverse complement strand
AAAAAAACCAAAATAAAATAAAATAAATAAATAAATTTTCTAAAAGTATAATATACTTTGATTATGATTTCCCCTTCTCTAAATCCTCCCAGATTCCCCTTCCCAACCCACCCACATCTACACCATGTTTTCTCTCTCATTTGTATACAAACAAGGATCTAAAAACAAATAATAAAATAAAATTAAAGTAACAGCCAAACAAACTTTGTAAGAACTGTCCTGTTTTTAAAATGGCCTGTTCACATTCTTGATGTTAAGGATGGCTTTTAGCAAAGCCTAAGAAAGCTGTTTGGCTTTTTGTTATCATTGTTTTTTTAAACAGATATTAGGAATTTTATGCAGTTGTTCTGAATTTGAGTTGATAACTTTAATCACATTTGGAAAACTTTGAGGTTTCAGGTGTCACTTCTGTCTGTTCTTTCATCTACTTTTAGACATCCAGTTAGAAATACCCTGTATCTTGTGCTTCTGCACACACACACACACACACACGCACACACACACACACGCACACGCACACACACACACACACACACACTCACACTCATTAATTTGTTCTGTTATAGTTTTTACGCTGTTCTCTCTCTACCCTATTTGAGCATTTCTATCTCAACTCTCCCCAAGTGGAGTACATTTCTTTATGATTTAAGCTGACTTCAAATTATTCTATGGGCTATTATTTCTGATATTAATTCCTTACATTAAGATGACATTTTACAGCTATTTTTATTTTGAACTTCTTTAATTCTTGTTTTCTTTTTCTTAGAATTCTTTAAAGATGCTTAAACTAGTTATTTAAAAGATCTTTTTGCTAACTCTGATAATCTAAATCAGTGTTGATTCCATTATCTATTTCTTCTTCATGTCTATTTTTATCTTTGTGTTTTAATTTTCATAATAGTGTATATATTTAATAAAAATGAACACAGTGACTAAAGTTTATGTTATTCATTCACACCAAGAAGAACATTTATCTTTCTTATCTCAATCTTGAATTTAATTAAATTGTATATGGGTTGCAACTTTAGCTTGTTAGATTACTTCTAGTCTCAAATATTTCAAAGCAAAGACTTTCTTGTGTATGAGCTTGTGGATATGTGTTTAAGCCCAGATCTGCTCCTTTCTCTGTTCCAGTAGACTACAATAAATTTGTCTTCTCTCCTGCTATTTTGAGATACACTTTAAACACTGAAAGACTTTCAAATATTCTAATGTGTTAATGTAATCACCAGTTCTATATTTCAAGAAAGAATGTTTTTCTTGTGACTTCTGTGAGACTATAACAGAATGTAGGCTTCACTTAGGAATCAGGTAATTTCAATAAGACAACTAGATTCAGATCTGTTGCACATGATTCAGAATGTTTCAGGTTAGACATACCTCCAATATACATGTCTTATTATTTCTGCCTTCACTGCCATTCTCCAATTCACGTAACCCCTGATCATCAGTTCATATACAGAACTAACACATATAACCAGATAAGAAATACCATAGACCTCAGGCCTGAATAGTTTAGGCCCTTCTCACCTAGGTTTGGAGGAATTTTAATTCAGCAATATGGCTGCTCTGGCAAAGTATCACATCCAAAGACCTGATCCATCTGGAATGCCATATCTTTAATACTTCGGGCTGGAAATACAGATATGCCCTTAGCACACACATTTAATCCCAAACAATGAAGGCAAAGTTAGTTTGTAAAAAGAAGCAACCATGTTTGAATGTAATGTCTAATTGAGGGTCAAAGTGATGAATCAGAGAAAGATTTAACAGAATGAGTCAGAGATAGGATATGCCCAACTCTCATGAGGATAGGAGTGAGGTGACTTAACTGTGTAGTAGGGGTGGGTGATAGAGAGGGAGAGGGAGAGGAAGAGAAAGAAGTTTTACTGGAACAATTTTATAGAGACAGGTTGCAGGTAAATACAGAATGAGCCAGAGAATGAGAATGAGAAGGAGCCAGAAGGTTAGAAAAATTTGCCAGAGTTTGTGTGAGAGGAAGCAGAGCACCTCAGTGATAACTCAAGGGAAGAACGGGAAAGGGAGAATTTATTCAACAGTAAGCCTGCAAGGTGACAATTATATCTTGTGAATGAACGTTATTTTTATAATTTTACCAAACTTTATTTTTATAAGTAGAATTTACTGTCTATAATACATACTATATGTTTAAAAAATACTTTTTAGCTTTGCTACTAGGAAATATTTTAAGGACAGATAGTTTATTTTATGCATAGTTTTGTTTGTCTGTCTGTTTGTTTGCTTTTTATAACTTAGAAGATTGCCTAGCAAATTTTCATAGGGTTATGTACATAAACAGCTGGATGGACCTGTAATTAGTATGATTAAAAGAAAAATAATATGTGCATACTTTTTACATAGGTATTTCAAAATTGTTGATGTGTTTTTATTGCTTGTAGATTGTAAAGGTCCTCCTCCAAAAGAAAATTCAGAAATTCTCTCAGGTTTATGGTTGGAAGAACAATATCCAGATGGTACCCAGGCTACCTACAAATGCCGCCCTGGATACCGAACACTTGGTACTATTGTGAAAGTGTGCAAGAATGGAGAATGGGTGGCTTCTAACCCATCCAGGAAATGTCGGAGTAAGTAATTAATGTTTGTAAAACGTAAGAACATTTTTAGTTTTGAATGTATAAAATGTTTTATAAATACATTAACAATTGTATTACTACTATAACTAAAATATGGAGAAATCATTTTAAAATGTAATTATCTTACAAAACTAAATTGGAAGCATGCAGTTATCTTCAATTATAAAATATTTTTTGTTATGTTCAGTTTTTCTTTCTTCTATTTAATGACATCCAAAATGTGCTTCATTGACTCCTATATAAGGTGTGTTTCATGGACCATACACTAATATTGTTTCTTTCTTTCTTTTTTTTTCATTTTAGAAAAGCCATGTGGGCATCCTGGAGACACCCCTTTTGGGTCCTTTAGGCTGGCAGTTGGATCTGAATTTGAGTTTGGTGCAAAGGTTGTTTATACCTGTGATGAGGGGTATGTTGTTAACATTGAAAGGCTTATCCTTGAAACTGCACAGGAGCTCTACTGTACTTTAGAAAGACTAAATTTTCTATTCATATCTAAAATAAAACACATAAATAAAACTACATAGTGAATGCTTTTATTTGGATAGCATATGATCTCCATATCATTAGAAAGTAAGCAATTCATGATTGTTCTGATATATTGTTGAAATAAGGGAGTATTAAGCTACAGACAAAAATTAAGCATTCAACTCAAAAGTCTTTACTACATTCCACTATTGCACAATATCATCTGAGACTGGTACTTTTGTATATTAGGGACAAAATTTTTGAAAACAAATACATTATGTGGTAACTCTCTTAAAAAGATTTTATAGTATTTAAAGAAAGCAAGACTTTTACTTACAAAATAGTCTCTTTCCTGAATGCTGTTGTTAAAGTTTAGTAGTATGCAAATTACTCTTATTATGTAGGGGCAAAAGGCTAATTTCTCAGAATCATTGACTCCTGTCTCTGAACAGCTCCCATTTCTTAATGACTGATATCATCACTCACTCCTCCAGTCTTCATTTACTATCATACAGGAAAGTTATAGTTCTAGTTGTAAGATTATCCCATATAAGTATAAAGGAAATTAAATATTTATAATGGAACTTTTTAGTTGCCTTTTATTTAGTAATTTGAGGCAATAAACTATAACAGTTTCTACTTTTCAGACTTTAGGATTAGCTCCAAAACATCCCTAAACTCAAATACTTAATGTTTAAAAATCTTACTCCAATTCCTTCTCTTACAAAAGCAGAAAATGCTTAAGAGTATCATAGGATTAGCAGGAGAAATAAATATAACTCACACTTGAAGCCCTTCAAAATGATCCTAGATTACCACAAATATGTAGTAGATACTCAGTTTTATTTAACATCTTGTTCACAACCTGAAGGAGAGTTTTCAAACTAATTTTTAGCCCAGTTTTCAAGGTCACTGCTAACATGATTCCAGAAAGCCAACAAGAAATGTCTTTGCAAGAATTTTCCAGGCTGCTCCATTCTTTGCTTTTGAATTAGCTAATCCTAGGCCAGCCTTCCTGATGTAAGTTTCACTTTTATACTAAACAAGGAGATAAGAACTCATATTCTCTTCATTTGAATTCCTCAGTCTCAGAACTTAATATTTACAATTTGATGAAGAAATATGAGATACATATTTATAGATATAAATATTTTCCAGCCTCCTTTTAATAAAGGCGCAACCTCTCCTCTAACCCGCCACTCACCAGAGGTAATAGAAGAGAAAAGTTATTAGGATATGGGGGAAATGGACCTGCTCAGCAATAGTTCTTTGGAGGTGAGCTCTATCTTCTTCCTCAGCAGTTTAGTCCCATAGCAAACACCAATACAAGTCAGCAGTTCCAAAGCAGTGCTCTAGGAAAGCAGAGAGCACACAGGAATTGGAAGCTACAGACCAGTCCTTTTGGCAGGTCAACACTAGGCACAAACCAGCAGCTGTCAAAATCTGAAGGAACCAGTAGGCTCACCAACCCTCACTGCTGTGGGTACCTCAGGAGAAAAAGTTCATGGGGGAGATTCTGAGTGACTTAGAGAAGAATAGTTGAGGCAGAGTAAACCAAACTAATGCTCAGTTCTCATCTCCCACAGTGGAAATCATAATTATACTCCTTTATCCAGTGTCCTTTCACGAGTGTGCCCCAGCAAGACATCATTTGACATAACTACCTTTCCAAAGAAAATGAGAAGTTTCCACTTCACTTATTTACTGCCAATTCTTGGTCTCTTGAACTCATTAAGACTTCTTTCATCTTGTATATATCAAGAGTAAACACTGATACAACCTGTCTTAGTCAGGGTTTCTATTCCTGTACAAACATCATGACCAAGAAGCAAGTTGGGGAGGAAAGGGTTTATTCAGCTTACTTCCACATGGCTGTTGATCACCAGAGGAAGTCAGGACTGGAACTCAAGCAGGTCAGGAAGCAGGAGCTGATACAGAGGCCATGGAGGGATGTTCCTTACTGGCTTGCTTCCCCTGGCTTGCTCAGCCTGCTCTCTTATAGAACCCAAGACTTCCAGCCCAGGGATGGCACTACCCACAAGGGGCCCTCCCCCTTTGGTCACTAATTGAGAAAATGCCTCAAAGCTGAATCTCATGGAGGCACTTCCCCAACTGAAACTCCCTTCTCTGTGATAACTGCAGCCTGTGTCGAGTTGACACACAAAACCAGCCAGTACACAACCCAACTAGGTCAGTAACTTTGTATGTTGAGTCTGAACCACCAACATTGATCTGTGGGTCAAATTACTGACTATTATCAGTTAAAGTCCTCACACCATGTAGGATAAAATAGGTAAAAGTAGTTCATATTAATTTTAATTTGTATTGATGAATTTTTTATCTATATTAAGTAAGAGTTGTTTTTTTTTTAACACAAGTGAAGGGTAAGGATGGGGTAGACTTATTGCATCCTTATTTTTTGGCTAACACTTTGTCTTTGGCTTATGCCTATGCTCAGTTCTATGCCTTTGTCTAAATTTTTCCTGCTGAGTATAGGTTTAATTACATGCTATGTATCAGAATGATTTCTCATGAGACAATAACTTATATTTTAGACAATAACTTTATTGTCTAAAATCATTGTGGATGATTTTGAGATGACATTGCAAACTATTTTTCCCTCTGTATGGGCAGCCATTTTTTTCTCCTTTCTCCTCCCTCCATGAAATAAGTACAGTAAGGTTTTTGTAGAATTTTATAGATTTTCTGAAGGAACTTAGCAGAATGGATGGTTCTCTGCAGTGCATAGAAAGTTTTACCAGGAACTTCATTTCTTTTCTGTTGGAAAAGAAATTATTTTGTCTCCTCTACAGCAAGCATCAAGTAAACTCTTGATCCAAGACTAACATATCCTATTGAAGTATTTTCTTTCCATAAAGATTTAAGAGCAAGATAAAAATAGCAAAAGAATGAGAAATATTTTTCCTTTGAAATTTCCTACTGGAAGATATCCAAGACTGTACAGAGCTTTAAACTACATAAAACACATAATATCTCAACACAAATTATGCTTGTGTTTTTAGGTATCAACTCTTAGGTGAAATTGATTACCGTGAATGTGATGCAAGTGGGTGGACCAATGATATTCCAATATGTGAAGGTAAATGAAAAACAGATTTATATTTATAACCTAAATATTAAAAATAGATAAGGTTTTCCAAACTGTGTAGATAAGTATTCTTAAAGTATATGCTTATGAACACACAGACACACACACAGACATACACACACACAGACATACACACACACACACACACACACACACACACACACACATATTTCTTTGATTTTTTTTTACAGTCCAGTCTTTATGTCCCTCCTGGTCTGCCCTCTGACAGTTTCTCATCCCATTTCTTCTCCCCTGTCTCCAAGAGGACGTCCCCACCCCCATCACTCCTGCCCCATCAGACCTTCCCATTCCATTGGGCCTCAAGTCTCTCAAAGGTTAGGTGTTTCTTTTCTCTTACTAAGGCCAGACCATGCAGTTCACTGCTGTATATGTGTCAGGGGTCTCATATCAGCTGGGGCATGCTGCCTGGTTGGTGGCTTGGTGTCTGAGAGATCTTGGGAGTCCAGATAAGTTGAGACTACTGGTCTTTCTATGGGGTGGCCTCCTCCTCAACTTCTTTCAGCTTTTCCCTAGTTCAACCAAATGGGTCCCTGGCCTAGTTCGGAAGGTGGGTATAAGTATTTACATCTGACTCTTACAGCTGTTTGTTGGGCCTCTCAGAAGGCAGCAATGCTAAGCTTTTCTCTGTAAGTACACCAAAGCATTAGTAACTTTGTCAGGCCTTGGATCCTCCTTGTGAGATGGATCCTACTTTGGGCCAGTCACTCAACCTCCTTTCCCCCAGTCTCTTCTCCATTTTTGTCCCTGTAGTTCTTATTTATAATATCTTATATTTTCTAGTACAAAATATAATGTAAATATTTTATTATAGTACTCTTTTGCATTTTATATCAATATTCTGAGAACACTAAGTCTAGAGGATTGTGAATTTCTCAGGACCAGTGTTGATTCCTTGAGGTCTTAGGCTTTGCCACACATCCTCATCAATAAAACTCAAAACTTTCAAAAAACATAATAAATATGAATAGAGATTGATATAATTTTAAGACCAAAGCTCTGAATTTTAGAAATACAAAAGCCAATTTTTCATTCATTTTACATTTTGAACATTAATATTACACATGCCCATCACTAGCTTATAAAAAAAAAGATCAGAATTTGAGGAATGTTTATGAAGAATGACACCCATACTAACCATCTAATACAGGGATATAGGCTATAACTGTGACAGAGAATGTTATTGAACTGTCTTTCAACAGCATGATGCTGTAAAGGTTTTCCCATAACTTTAGTTTTAGGAAAAAAAAAGAGGGAGGCAAGAATTATAAAAGAACTCATGCCTTTAACTTCTTGCTCATATGTTGCTCATATGTAGAACAAACAGCAAGAGTGAGAAAATACAGGTCTTGTTTGTGTTTTGGGGGAAAATGTGTAAATAACAAAGGTCTATCCAAATGCTGAGTCCTACTTCCATGGGAAGGCATAAATGAGAGAAAGGGGTAGAAGAAGAGAAAGAAGGAGAATGCCATGGCCCTGGACATTCTCCTATAGAGACTTTTCAAGTTACAAAATGAGAAATTGTTCCAGGGAACATCTGCATCAGAATTTACATGATGCTTGTTTAAAATTGAAGTTTGAGGCCCCCAAATGGCCTGTTGAGTCAGTGTCTTTGGGTGATAAGGCAAGAAAATTTCACTAGGATATCCATTAGATCCAAAGTTTCCTTCAGGAAAGTAACTTTGAATTCCTTCATGACAGAGAAATTAAGTTCAAAATATGTTTAAATATTTTGAGCACTGAGGTGAAGAGGAAAGAAACATTACGAAGGTATTTTTTTTCTATCAGAAGAAATAGCTTAAAATTCACTACTTTTACAGCTTATTATAACGCAATATCACATTGCTCTGAAGCATTAATAAGACACTTGTATTAGGCTATTCCAAAAACTCCTATCTGTTCAGAATTCAGGAGACACTTGCTATCATGAAGATGTAGACAATCATGAAGATGTAAACAATAGTTTCCTTTTCCTGTTGCTATAGAAGCTGATAAGCAAACTACTCATTTACTTAACTTTTAGGTTTTGCAAACAGTGATACTGAATATTTCTCCAACACTGAAGTCACTTCCTCTAGGTTTAGCCCGCTGCATGCTGGGGTTTTTATTCACACACATGTGTTTTATGCTGCAGCTTTCAAGTTCTGTTAGTAAAAACAATGCCTGTATTTTTAGTTGTGAAGTGCTTACCTGTGACAGAACTGGAGAATGGAAGAATTGTAAGTGGTGCAGCAGAACTGGACCAGGAATACTATTTTGGACAGGCGGTGCGCTTTGAATGCAATTCTGGCTTCAAGATTGAAGGGCAGAAGGAAATACACTGCTCAGAAAATGGCCTTTGGAGCAATGAAAAGCCACGGTGTGTAGGTAAGGTACACATATGTGTCTGCTTTAAAACTGAATGGTTTTAAATATTATGGTGAAAAATATAGATTTCTTTTTTTTAAAAGATTTATTTATTGTTATACATAAGTACACTGTAGCTGACTTCAGACGTACCAGAAGAGGGTGTAGGATCTCATTACGGGTGGTTGTGAGCCACCATGTGGTTGCTGGGTTTTGAACTCAGGTCCTTCAGAAGAGCAGTCAGTGCTCTTACTGGCTGAGCTGTCTCGCCAACCCTATATATTTCTTTTTTAAAGGACATTTTTAATTAAAATAAGATAGCAAAACTCTAATGCTTATTATGCATGACTGTTTTGCTGTAATTAAAGAGTTTTTTTTTCCCATGAACTCTTTAATTTTGCCTTCAGAACCATATCTTTCATGCCTTTGTACAATCTCTTTAATTGAAATAGCCAGGGTATCCCATGCCTACTGTGGTGTAACGACTTGGATAAGATGTAAACACAGCTTACTACCTGGTGTAGCTATTCAGTCTAACTTCAGCATCTCTGGTGAGTGTGTAAAACTACAGCTTACTAGCTGGTGTAACTAACCTCAGTCTAACCTCAGCATCTCTGGTGAGTGTTGTAAACTACCATGCAGATCATTTTTTTTTTTAAATAAAGTTTTTGGAAGCTGAAGACTTATTGTGTGTTTACAATCATACATCATGATGACATTTTGATTTCAATTTATATAGTTAAGAAGTATATTTGTTAGGAATATATTTATTGCATGTTTCAATTTTTAAGGCATTCTAATTTTAATTAATATTGTTAGAAAGTGGTTATATGTATATATATAAAATACTTATATGTCACACAACACATACACAAACACACATGTATTGCAAGTTTACAACTAGTTTTACATAACTGAATTGAATCCACTAAACCTTTGAATTTCAGCAAAGTGATATAATAAATTGTTAATTAATATTGCTTTGATCTTTTTCTCTTCTCTCCTCCTTCTCAATCTTCCTCCACTTCTGCTACCTCTTCCTCCTCCCGTCCTCCTTCTCTTACTCCTCCTCCTTCTTCTTTGAGACAGCCTTTCAGAACGTATTCATGGCTGGCCTGAACCTGATGTGTAGTCCATAGCCCATATGGACTCTATCTTAGAGCAGTCTACTTGAAGTAGCCACATGAGTTTTGAGGTTACCTGCCTGGGCACTGTAGTTATACTATATTTATTTTTTAATATTACCTAACATCTCCAATATTTTCTCCACCCTTTAACATTGTCTACCTTACACTAAAAAAGATAGTATTTTCTTCTACTCAAATTTAGTTTGCTTTTGAGATTATAACTACATCACTTTAGGACTGATTGTTTGCTACTAAAAACTCTTTCTAACAGAACAGTACTGAGTCTTCATGAAAATAATAATATAATATATTTATCATTGTTTATTTAGTGTGGTACATACTTCACACATTGAAGTTTAATGGGTGCTACCTATATAACTATAACTAATTGTCTATGGCTAATGAAATCTAGAAAATTCTGATCCTTGTGATTAGTTTTTTTTTTTCTCTTTTGTTTTTTGTTTTTCAAGGCAGAGTTTCTCTGTTTAGCCCTGGCTGGCCTGGAATTCACTCTGTAGGCCAGGCTGGCCTTGAACTCAGAAATCTGCCTGCCTCTGCCTCCCTAGTGCTGGGATTAAGGGCGTGTGCCACTACGGCCCAACGAAGGGTGTGTCTTTCATGCAGCTCTCGTGGTCCGAGGGTCTTCTGTGCAGCTCAGCTGATCCGAAAGTATTTCACAGCAGTTATTACTGCTTTTGTATGCATGGGGAGGGAGGGATTGGCCTAGTCAATATAGGCAATTTCAAGGACTTCCTGAAGCTTTTGAATTGCTTACTTTCTGAGCTTCCTTGGGGTTTTTTTTTTTTTTTTTTTTTTTGCAGGGTTTTCTTTTCTTCTCTTTCTTTCTTTTTTGTCTTCTGCTTTTGTTTTTGCTTTTTGTTTTTGTTGTTTGTGGGGGTTTTGTGTGTGTGTGTATGTTTGTGTGCGTGTGCGTGCATGTGTGTGCGTTTATGCATATGGTGAAGGTATCATGACTTTTCAAAGAGCAAATGAAAAGTTACTCTAATAGATTTCCATGAAAAGTACTGCCTTGAAAATTGCTGTCAATAATCAAAAGTTGTGTTATTTTTCAGATTATTCAATGAAAATGTTAACACACAACCCTGTGTCTATTTTTATTTTCACAAGTTCTTGGGATTGTTACTGGCTGTCATTTATTTTAAGAGTCTAATTTGCCATCATGTTTAATATAATTAATAATATACTTTTAATTTTTTCCAAAAATGAAAATTTGAAACAACAGATATGTGATCAAGAGGGCAGTCAGGCTGAAACAACTTTCGTTAGGTTGCTGATTTTTGACTGATTTACCTAATGGGAACAAAGCACTGTCATTGGAGAAATATGACCTGCTTAGTAGATTTCCTTTCATAGTAAACACTATACAATTGCTCTCTTGCATTTAGAAATTTCCTGCACACCACCACGAATTGAAAACGGAGACGGTCTATATGTGAAACCAGTTTACAAGGAAAATGAAAGATACCAATATAAGTGTAAACAAGGTTATGCATACAAAGAAAGAGGGGATGCAGTGTGCACAAGTTCTGGATGGAGTCCTCAGCCTTCTTGTCAAGGTGACAATGTTCTCATTCTCTATGTTTTTTATTATTTAAGAAGTAGAACAGTGAAGGGAAAAGAAAGAGGTCATCACAAATCCATGTTTAGCTCATTGCATAGAGTCCGACTATCTGTCTTCAAGGTGTTTATGCATCCTAATCAGAGAAGCAACACTCTTAGTCCTCTGGCACTAAACCTCTGCATAAGGTTACCTCCAGGTGTCCTCCTAAATAGATCAAACTATAACCCATAAGTTAAGTGTCAAGTTATATTGTGTCAAGCCTTGTGCTTAAGAGGAACTTTTCAAAGAAACCATGCCAGCCTCAGGTGAACCCAGTTTTCCATAGAAGCATTAGGATTCAATAGATTAGTCGTGCCACGCCAAATAACGTGCCTGGCAGAGTAGAACCTCTGTTTTGGATTGAAATCACCTGAAGCTGGAATGACTGTCACCTATTTAAAAACTCTTCCTTAGCATGTTCTCAGTTTTCAAACCGAGAAATACGTTTGCTTCCCCAAATGTGCTTCGGCACATGCTACCTAGGCTTGCTTCTCTTCAACACTAGGAGAGAGGGGAAGAGTGTGAGGGCAGCGAGAGAACAGAGGGAGGGAAGGAAGAGGCAGGAGGAGAAAAAGACTCTCCATTAAAATTTCCTTTTGAGCATTTCTCAAACACAATTACAAGTCAAATATTAAACATTTAGTACTGTGCTCTTCGGGATCTTTTTCCTTAGAGAGAGAGGTGACAGAGGCCACTCTCACAAGATAGTAAATACGAGTTCAATGATTAAAATAAGGAGATGTGCATCTTAACTCATATAGCATGCAGATATCGAACAATGGACTTAATTTTAGTGAAGCATTTTTGTACTTCTGGATGAAAAGTAATCCCTTATTAATAAAGGAACTGCATCACTCTGCACCTCAGCTGGTATGTTCTAAGATTGTCTTTGTTTTCCTGGAGTAGTAAATAGTTTGCCTGCATTCATGGACAATTGTCTCTAAACCAAGGCACCTTCATATCTTTGACAACATATAGCTGAATACACAATTTCCTGAAGCTGACTTTCTAAGAACTTGGACTTCATAAGACACCAAAATTAAAATAAGATAATATAAAATAAGTAAATAATTTTCATCCAGCTGATCATAACCGACTAGGGTGTTTAAAACAGCTTCTGGAACATTTGGGTCGCTAACATACAGGAGACACTCTCTAATGATAAGCAGGAATAATGAAAAAAATACCACAATCTCCTGAACAATTCATTTTGCTGCATCTGTTTCCTGAACAGATTATATTTTGTAAAATTGAATTTACAATGTAAGAGAACTAATCAGATATCATGAGGGATTTACATTGGCAGCTCAGGGTAATCTCCAAAAGTATTTTTGTTCTTAATCAGTTTTACAAAGTTCTTCCCATATTGTATATTTGTCCTCTTAAAGACTTGGCCATATTGTTGCAGTTTGGTATCTTATAACTTTAGCTTTAGAAGGTACTGAGTTAAGCTGTATTGTTAAGAAAACCTAAATAAAGCTGGGTGGTGTTGGCGCACGCCTTTGAGCCCAGCACTTGGGAGGCAGAGGCAGATGGATTTCTGAGTTTGAGGCCAGCCTGGTCTACAGAGTGAGTTCCAGGACAGCCAGGGCTACACAGAGAAACCCTGTCTCGAAAAAATAAAAAAATAAAACAAAACAAAACAAAACCTAAATAGAAAAACATAAACTACAATGGTCCTATGAAAATATGACAGTTAAAGTGCGATGAAGAGAAAAAGTGAGGAACACACTTAAAGTTGATTCGAAATTAATGTTAAATGGCATAAAAATTAGGAGACACACTTGATTTAAGTAGTTAACTTAGGGTGTTTGTTGCTGTGAAGAGGCACCATGACCAAGGAAACTATTATAAGGGACAACATTTAATTGGGTCTAGCTTATGGGTTCAGAGGTTCACTCTATTATCATCAAGGGGGGAAGCTTGGCAGCAGCCAGGCAAGCATAGTGTTGGAGAAGGCTCTGGGAGTTCTACATCTTGTTCCAAAGGCAGTCAGAATAAGATGGGCAAAGCCCACGCTAGCAGTGACACATTTCCTCCAACAAGCCCATGCGTATTCCAACAAGGACACACCTGCTAACAGTAGCACTCCCTGAGCACTATTCAAACAATGATAGTAGTCATATATTATTATTATATCAGTTTTGACTACTATACATCTATATTTTCTGTCTTCATGAGGAACCCCAACAATTGGAGTAGGCACTGTCCCTGACTTTGTAGCCTGCCTGTGGATCCTGTTCCCCCTAACTGAGCTACCTTGTCTGGCCTCAGTGAGAGAGGATGTTTCTAGTCCTGCATTAACTTTATGTGCCTGAGTGGGCTGGCACCCAGGAGGACCTCTCCCTTTTCAGAGGAGAAGGGGTAGAGGGGACATGGCAAGGGGCTATATGTTGAGGGACTAGGAGTAGAGAACAGGGCTTCAATCAGGATATCAATTGAATTAAAAAATACAGGTATACTGTGACACAAATTTAAGACCAGTGGGAAGATTGCTGCCACACCTTCAGGGGCTAAGTGTACACATTAGAGTATATATGGAAAGGCAAAAATGATTCCAATAATACTTAAAACCAACGAATGCTGTGCCACACTGAGTCTAAGAATGAATTGTGAAGAAAATTTCCAGGTTCCTATATAATAACTTTCTTTTATAAATTAAAATATTAGATTTAGATGGAAAAGCATGAGCTAAAGAAAGGGTAATGATAGAGACTGTCATTTTAAAAACTGAATATGTCTTTGTATTCCGTATATGGGCCTAATTCATTCATCTCTATGATTTTTTAGTTAAACTACAGAATTATTAGTATAAGGGGCAACTTTTAATTACAGAGGTTATCTTGAATGCCACAAAGTGCAGAAGAAATAAAAACACTAATGAAGAATACATGCTCATATAAACCAACTATAAAGCAAATAAATGTGCTTATACAGCACTGTAGCTAGTTAAAAAAATGTTCTAATGTAGCAATGCTATCAATTAGCAGATCTAGGTTAAGATGATTTAAGGCACACAGACATAAAATGCACATTTGAGGAATGGCTTGGAGTATGTAAAGTTTAGATTCATGATTTTGAAAGTCAAAAATTATAGTTTCTTCAGTATTCAATAAGTTTTCCCAAATAAATCAAAGGACATGTTTAATTCAAAGAGAGAGGTGCAAAATCTTCATAAATATTCAGAATTAAGAGATCTTGTGATTATTAATAAATAGCCCAAATGAAAATTCAGGCCAGCAAGTTCAATCAAAGAATTAGAAAGTGGAAAAAATAGTGTTCCAGTGTTCCTTGCACTGAATATCTGTGTAATGAAGTCATTATCATCTTTACAATCATGAGATGCTATATGTGCTGACATCAAGAGAAAACAATTCATACCAGAGAGGCACACATACATCAAGAGGAGAAGGAGGAAGGCTCACTAACATGCTAGGCATATGAAGATGCATTCATTTCAATGTCAATTTTACAGTAATCAGTACAAATAAATGGTATCTGCTGTTTAGTTTTCATATTCTTAATCTTCATGAGATTAAGTATTTATCATTGTTTACATCTGCTTCTTTTCAGAAATGACATGCACGCCTCCTTATATTCCAAATGGTGGCTACAAACCTCACAGGATTAAACACAGAACTGATGATGAAATCACATATGAATGTAAAAATGGCTTCTATCCTCGATCAGCTGTTTCAAAGTGTACAATCACTGGCTGGATCCCTGTTCCAAGATGTGCCTGTAAGCTTCACTCACATCTTTAATCTTCATAATCCTGAAATTAGTCTATTAAATATGCACAGATGACAATACAGTAACAACAAATATTTAACCTTTTATTTATGTACAACACTTAGAAATATTCTAGTTTTTAAAGTGAATAATATTTAATGTAATATTATAAATAATATTAAAATTTAGATTCTAAGGAATATTTAAAATACATTATAGAAAACTAAAATTTTTAATTTATTGCTACTTAAATATATATATGCATACATACATTTTTAATTTTCTTCTAATTAATCGTTTTCTAAGATTTGTAATAAATTCTTGGGTAAGAATATTGTCATATGAAAATTTATCTTACTTATTTACTTGCATCATAGTAAATACTTCTCAATAATATTTGCTTCATAACAAATCTTTGTTGTCCCTTCGTTTCTGTCAGCCAGATTTGAAGATGAGTTGGCTACTGGCTCTGCATTAGTGTGGTGCTCTCAGATATTCTCGGCTCTCAGTCATCAGGAGACTTTGCTGAGTACTATGTCCAACATGCCACACTCACTAGGATTTGGCAAAAGAAAAGCCTCTGCATAAATTGTTTCACAAAACCTGACTTACTTTAGAGTTAACTGATCAGAGAGACAGTAGGGGTCTAAAATCCATCCACGACCTACATGGGCCTTACAATGTTTTGGCCATGGCTGTTCCTTATATATTGAGTTCAGCATGCACTTGAAGAGGGGGAATTATGTTTTTCTATCTGGAGATAGTTGTTTTGAAGGATGTCAGTGGCCTCTCAACACATGTA
>JADRCD010212349.1:9534-20047 GCA_019843815.1 Montemys delectorum | reverse complement strand
TTTGCACATGTTTTCTAGCCATAAGTTCATATAACTTACTTATTTTGGCAAATTTAGGTCTCACTTAGATCCAATTAACTGTTATTTCATACAACTGATATATATATATATGTATATATATATATACATATCATATATGTGTGTGTGTATACACATATATGTATACATATGTATATATATATATATATGTACTATTAAATTATTTTTTAAATTAATTTTTATTTATCTATTTTTTTGGATATTTTTTATTGGATTTTATTTATTTACATTTCAAATGTTTTACCATTTCCCATTTTTCCCTCTGGAAACATACTACCCAATCCTTCCTCCCCCTACTTCTGTGAAGGTGCTCACTTAACCGCCCACAAACTCCCTGCCTCCCCATCCTGGTCCTGGCATTCTCTTACACTGAGGCAAGGAGCCTTCACTGAATCAAAGTTCTCTCTTCCTATTGATGTCCAATAAAGCCCTCCTCTGCTACATATACAGGTGGAGTCATGAGACCCTTCATGTGTACTTTTTGATTGTTGGCTTAGTTTCTGGGATTTCTTGGGGTGTCTGATTGATTGATATTGTTGTTCTTCCTATGGGTTGCAAACCTCTTCAGCTTCTTGAACTCCTTCATTGGAGACCTCACACTCAGTCCAAAGATTGGCTGCAAGCATCCACCTCTGTTTTTGCCAGGCTCTGAAAGAGCCTCTCAGGAGATAGTTATATCTGGCTCCTGTCAGAAAGCACTACATGGTGTCCGCAGTAGTGTCTGGGGTTAGTGTCTGTATGTGGGATGGAGCCCCAGGTGGGGCAGTCTCTGGATGACCTTTCCTTCAGTCTCTGCTTCACACTTTGTCTCCATATTTCCTCCTATGAGTATTTTGTTCCTACTTCTAAGAAGGACTCATGCATCCACACTTTGGTTGTCCTTCTTCTTGACCTTCACTTGCTCTGTGAATTGTATCTTGGGTATTCTGAACTTTTAGGCTCATATCCACTTATCAATGAATGCATAACATGTGTGTTCTTTTGTGACTGAGTAACCTTATTGAGGATGATACTTTCTAGTTCCATACATTGAACTAAGAACTTCATGAATTCATTGCTTTTATTAGCTGAGTAATAAACCATTGTGGAAATGTACCACATTTTCTGTATCCATTCCTCTTTTGAAGGATATCTGGGTTCTCTCCAGCTTCTGGCTATTATAAATAAGGCAGCTATGAACATAGTAGACAATGTGTCTTTGTTATATCTTGGATCATATTTTGAGTATATTCCCAGGAGTAGTATATCTGGGTCCTCAGGAAGTATTATGTCCAATTTTCTGTGGAACCTCCAGACTGATTTCCAGAGTGATTGTACCAGCTTACAATCCCATCAACAATGGAGGAGTATTCTTCTTTCTCCATATCCTAGCCGGAATCTTATGTGACCTGAGTTTTTGTTCTTAGGTGTTCTGACTGTTGTGAGGTGGAATATCAATGTTATTTTGATTTGCATTTCTCTGATGACTAAGGATGTTGAGCATTTTGTTTGGTGCTCCTCAGCCATTCACTATTTTATTGAGTATTTTTACATTGCTATTCATAAGCGAAATTGGTTTGAAGTTCTTTCTATGTTTACTCTTTGTGTGGTTTAGGTATAAATAATTGCGGCTTAATACGATGAATTGGGTAGTGGTCTTTCTGTTTCTATTCTGTGCAATAGTTTGAAGAGTATTGATATTAGATCTTTATTGAAGTTCTGATATAGAATTCTGTATGAAACCTTTCTGATCCTGGGTTTTTTTTGTTTGGATGACTTTTAATGACTGCTCCTATTTCTTTATGGGTTATGGAACAGTTTAGATGGTTTATCTGATCCTGATTTAACTTTTGTACCTGGTATCTGTCTAGAAAATTGTCCACTTTATCCAAATTTTCCAGTTTTGTTTAGTATAGGCTTTTGTAGTAGAATCTGATGATTATCTGGATTTCCTCATTTTCTATTGTTTTCTCTCCCTTTTCAATTTTGATTTAGTTAATCTGGATACTGTCTTTGTGCCCTCTGCTTAGTCTCAGTAACGGTTTATCTATCTCAAAGAACCACCTCCTGGTTTTGTTGATTCTTTGTATAGTTCTTTTTTTGTTATTTTTTTTTTTTGTTATTGTTTGGTCTTCTCCTTGTGTCCTGGATTTCCTTGATGTTTTTGGTTAGAAGCTTTTTGTAGTGTGTGTGTGTGTGTGTGTGTGTGTGTGTGTGTGTGTGTGTATGAAAGTTTTCTGTGGTATCTTCTACACCTGAGATTCTCTCTTCTGTCTCTTGTATTCTGTTGGTGATGCTTGCATCAATGACCCCTGATCACTTTCCTAGGTTTTCTATCTCAAGGGTTGTCTCCCTTTGTGATTTCTTTATTGTTTTTATTTCCATTATTAGGTCCTAGATGGTTTTGTTCAATTCCTTCACCTGTTTGGCTGTATTTTCCTATAATTCTTTAAGTGATTTTTATGTTTGTTCTTTAAGGGCTTCTATCTGTATATCTGTGTTCTCCTGTATTTCTTTAAAGGAGTTATTTATGTTTTTCTTAAACTGCCTTTTCATCATCATCATCATGATCATCATCATCATCTCACCATAATCATCATGATCATGCTGTGGTGGGAAAGCTAGGTTCTCTTGATGCCAAGTAGCCTTGGTTTCTGTTCTTTATATTCTTGCACTTGCTTCTTGTCATCTAGTTATCTCTGGTGTTTGTTGTTCTTGCTGTCCCTCACTAGAGCTTGTTCCTTCTTTGGACCTGTGGGCCTGTGATCTTAAGTATGTCTGCACTCCTTGGAAGACTATCTCTGTCCGGGCAGAATTTGTGCAATAAGGGCTGTGGTCTAGTCATAGGTCCAGAGTGTAGATGGAGACCAGAAGTATCCTATTCCCATATGTTTTTTTGTTCCTGTGCCTTGTGTGCTCCTATTGGGTCCTGCTTTGGACAGTTATTGGAGCGAAAGTGGTTATCTGACTTCTGAGCTTAACTCAGCACAACTCGGAGATCTGTTCTCACCTGTGCAAGGAGGGCTGAGGGGCAGTCTTAGTCAGGAGTGCAGATTGAGACTATCAAATTATTTCATAAAAGAAATATTCTTTTTTAATTGGTATTTTATTTATTTACATTTCAAATGTTATCTCCTTCCCAGTTTTCCCTCCACAGCCCCCTATCCTCGCCTCCCTCACCTTGCATCTATGAGGATGCTCCCCCACTCACACACCCACTCCTGCCTCAGCAGCTTAGTGTCTCATTATCCTGGGCCATCGATCATCTACAGGACAAAGGGGATCCCCTTCCAGTTGGGCCAGACAAGGCAGTGTTCTACTACATATCCATCTAGGGCCATGGGTAGTCCCTGTGTACTCTTTGGTGGTTGATTTAATCCCTGGGAGCACTGAGGAGTCTGATTGATTCATGTTGTTGTTCTTCCTATGAGGTTGCAAACTCCTATAACTCCTGCAGTCCTTACCCCAGTGGGGCTCCGGCATTCAGTACAATGTTTGTCTGCATACATCCTCCTCTGTATTGGTCCGTTTTCTGGCAGAGCCTCTCAAGGAGGCAGCTATACCTGCTCCTGTCAGTAAGCACTTCTTGGCATCATCAATAGTGTCTAAGTTTGATGTCAGCAGATGGGATGGATCCCTAGGGAGAGAGCCGTCTCTGGATGACCTTTCCTTCAGTTTCTTCTCTACTCTCTGTCTGTATTTTCTTTTGACAGGAGGAATTCTGGGTTAGTATTTTAATATACTAGTTTTCAAACTGTGATAGAAAAGCTCTGAAAATTATTTTTAATTTTAATATATCTTCAAACTACACAAGAAGGGGAACTATTACTGAATAACTTCAGATTACCTTCATGTGATTAGAGAGGAGTGAATTAAATCAAATGCAATTATTTTCAATGTCTGCTTGGTTCTTTACATTTATGTTTATTTTTTCATTTTATTGAAAATATTTTTTTCTTTCATTCCACAATATATCTTTGATTATGGTTTCTTTTACTTTTTACTTCTTCCAATTCTTCCCCACATACTTTTCAATCCAGTTCAAGTCCCTTTCTGTCTATAATTAGAAAACAAACAGGCTTCTAAAGGATAATAACAAAATAAAATAAAGTAAAATAAAATAAAATAAAATGTAACTACCATATCAGCATTGGATAAGAAAAACAATCCACAAGAAAGTGAATAAGAAAAGAAACAAGAATCAAAGGCTTACTTATTTGAGCACATAGGGATTCCTATAAAACAGTAAACTAGAAACCATAATGTATATACTGAGAACCTGGTGCAGACCCTATATGTTCTGGACATACTTCTTCAGTCTCTGTGAGTTCATATACATTTTGCTCCTGGTCATTTAGGGCACCTTATTTTCTTGATATTGTGTGACCTCTTTTGCTCTTAACACTGTTTCAGTCCCTTTCTCCAGGGTTTCATGAGCCCTGAAAAGAGGGATTCTAACCAAACATTAGATCCTAGGACAGTTTCACGTTTTTCATTTAAAATTACATTTTATATTCTAATAACCAACTAATAAACAAATAACAAATATATATCTATAATTTCAGAAAATGAAAAAAAAATAATGTGACAAAGTTCTTCAATACTGTGCAGTATTGCACTGAACAATAGGAACTTGAAATTCAGTCCTCTCTTGTATACGATATGGGTATTTTCCTTGTGATCTAACCTCTATTTTTCGTTAAAAAAAAAAAAAAACCCTCTTTATTTAATGATGGAAACAGATAGATTAAGTCACTTTGGTTTAACAAATTTCCAGTGACACCCATTTCTTTAAAAACGTGGTCTTGTAATTGCAGTTCTTAATTTACTATATGTTTGCCACATAATACAAAACATAGGGTGTTATCATCACCAAGATAATGAAATTACAGGACAATATTTACAAAAGGAGTCAGATTGAAAACAAAAATCATAAACAAAAAAGTATGAAAAGGAGTAGAATAGAATTATTTGGAATCAAAATTTAACCAAGGTAATATGTTAATATAGTTTAGTTGTCTTTTGTTTAGTGATTCAAATTATATATGTAAAATCACAAAATAGTAAATGACTTTCTATCTGTAGTATCAAAACCTATTAGATTATTTCTATAAGAAATAAAAGAACTTTTCATACATTTAATTCAAATAATTGTGGCCTGGGTGTTTTTTATTTTATATCTACAAATGAATTTTTATTTTATCTTAAAGCTTTTCTGTTATTATAAATAACTAAATTGAAAGTCTACTTTGTTATTTTGAAAATTTTGATAAAATTGTCTGTTCTAATGTTTTTTAGTATTTGACATCCTCAATTTCTGTACAGAGTTCCCTGTTAGGGAATATTCTTTAATCTCAATGTAATTTTCTTCCTAAGTCAATTGGAGTTATTCTTTCACCTAAGAAAGAAGACATTTCTACATTTTGTCACTTCATTTAGTTCTTTTACACTTAGAAACCTATGGTAGATACAGTTGTAAGTATTAGTAAGGATTTGTAGAAAATAAACATTTCCTTTATCATTGAGTATAATTTATTCGTATAATTGTGATTCATACTAGTTATATATATTCAATGATTGATGAGCATGTTTTTATTTTTGTCTTTTAGAAATAAAGTATTTGTACATAGCTATATAGAAGTGTTTATGTGGTTATATTTTTCTATTTTCATTTGAGGTAAGAGTTCCTGAGATTGAATGGATCCTATGATACACTGATAATTTATCAAAAAGTTGACATAATTGTCCCTAATGGCTGCATTGCTAAGCCTACAATTCAACATATCACATTTAAAACAGAAATCTTGGACCAATTTTTTTATGTTTTACATTCTGAAATATGTATAGTAATTTTTCATAGAAGCTATAGTTGTTATTTCTATGAAAGTTATATAAGATTAAGTATGTTTTGTTTTTATTACTAGTCATATCTATGCACTTATTTGGTTTATTAAATATATATATATATAATATATATGCATATATATGCATAAGTCATTCTAGGTGATTAAGTATACTCATACATGTTAAATCACCTGGAGCTGAAGTTATAGGTAATTATGAGTCTCCTGACATGAGTCCAGAAATTTGAACTTGACTCCTTAAGAAAAACACACAAAAATTTTAACTATTGAGTCACTACTCAAACTTTATATATCTTTTAAGAGATATGTTTTATAAATATTATCTTATAATGTGATACTTGTATTTCCTTTTTATTTAGTATGAATGTTTTTAGTTCTTTGAAATTTGGTTATTTTGTTTCCCCTTCTAAGTTGGACTGAAGAATCCATACTTTGGTCTCCTCCTTCTTCCTTCCTATAGTCGATGAGTCCTATCATGGGTATTCTGAGTTTTAGGGCTAATATCCACTTATCAGTAAGTACAAACTATGTGTGTCCTTTTGTGACTGGGTTCCTCACTCAGGATGATATTTTTTAGCTCCATCCATTTGCTTGCAAATTTCCTAAAGTCGCTGTTTATAAAAGCTATGTAGTATCCATTGTGTAAATGAACGACATTTTCTGTGGCCGTTTTTCCATTGAGAGACATCTGAGTTGTTTGCAGCTTAAGGATATTATGAATAAGGCTGCTATGAACATATTGGAGCATGTGTCCTTGTTATATGTTGAGGATCTTTTAGATACATGCCTAAGAGAGTTATAGCAGTGCCTTCAGATATAAATATTTCCAATTTTCTGAGGAATGACCAGTCAGTTTTCCAGAGTAGTTTAAAAAGCTTGCAACCTCACTAGCAATGGAGTTTTCCTCTTTTTCCACATCCTAGCCAGAATCTGCTGTCACACGAGTTTTTGATCTTAACCATTCTGGCTGGTATTAGGTAGAATCTCAGGGTCATTTTGATTTGCATTTCCCTGATGACTAAGGGTGTTTAATATTTTTTTAACTGTTTCTATGCCATTTGAGATTCCTCAGTTAAGAATTCTTTATCTCAATTCCTCTGTATTCCAGTTGAGTTAGTTTATTGTTGAGAATAGATTTCTCTATCATAGATTCTTTTGTTATTCCAGATGAATTTGCAAATTGCTCATTCTAACTCTGTGAAGAATTGAGTTGGAATTTTGATGAGGATTTCATTGAATCTGTAGATTGTTTTTGGCAAGATGGCCATTTTTACTATATTAATCCTTCTAATCCATGAGCATGGGAGATCTTTCCATCTTCTGAGACATTTTTCAATTTCTTTCTTGAGAGGCTTTAAGTTCTTGTCAAAAAGATCTTTCACTTGCTTGGTTAGAGTCACACCAAGGTATTTTATATTATTTGTGATTATTGTGAAGGGTGCTATTTCCCTAATTTCTTTCTGAGGCTGTTTATCCTTTGTGTAGAGGAAGCCCACTGATTTGTTTGAGTTAATTTTATATCTAGCTACTTTGTTGAAGTTGTTTAAGAGTTTAGGTTTAGGAGTTATCTGGTGGAATTTTTGGGGTCACTTAAGTATATGATGATATGACTATCATGTCATCAGCAAATAGTGATAATTTGACTTCTTCCATTCCAATTTGTATCCCTTTGGTCTCCTTGTGTTGTCTAGTTGCTCTGGCTAGAAGTACAATATTGACTAGGTAGGGAGAGAGTGGGCAGCCTTGTGTAGTCCCTGATTTTAGTGGAATTTCTTCAAGTTTCTCTCCATTTAGTTTGATGTTGGCCACTAGTTTGCTGTATGTTGCTTTTACTATGTTCAAGTATGGGCCTTGAATTCCTGATCTTTCCAAGACTTTTATCATGAAGGCATGTTGTATATTTTCAAATGCTTTCTCAGCATCTAATGAGATGATTTCATTTTTTCTTTGAGTTTGTTTATATAGTGGATTCCATTATTGGGTTTCCATATATTTAACCATCCTGCATCCCTGGGATGAAGCCTACTTGATCATGATGGATGATCATTTTTATATGTTCTTGGATTCGGTTTGTGAGAATTTTATTGAGTATTTTTTATTTAAATAAGTCTTGGTTTTATTATGACTCAATTATCTTAAGTAATGAAAATTCAACAAAGTTAGCAAAAGTTTAAGTAATTAGCTTGATTAGACATACAACAACAACATTTAAGTCAATTTTTGTTACCATTGATAAATCATTATAACCTTAGGGATTCTAATAAACTTTAATTATTAAATATTGATTTTCCTTAAGTCTCATCATCTGTAAACCTTGTATAACTTATGTAAACCTTTCTGACTTTGCTTTTGGCATTTCTGATTTTGTTTTCATTGTGCATGTTGGTGTGCATGTGTGTATGTGCACGCAAGCATGTGCACACATGCACATATAGACACACTCATCTTTAGGACAGTACTTATTTTATAATAAAATCTGTCTTCATATTGAATATTTCAAACCCCCTTGGCAAAAGGGGTTTGTTCTTGTTTTTGTTTGTTTGTTTGTTTGTTTGTTTGTTTTGGAGGAGAAAATGGGAAGGGGAAAATGTACGTGTAAATAAAGAAAATACAAAAAACAACAACAAAAAAAAATATTTAAAGGGGTATTCAGAAAATTATAATGTTAAGCTAATTCTGGCCATCTATGAGACAGAATGGCTTTTGTTCAAGATGGGATAACCCACTCAGGAGCCATTTAAATCTCTAAAAGTATTGAGTATTTTTGAATCGATATTCATATGGGAGCTTGGTCCAAAGTTCTCTTTCTTTGTTGGGACTTTATGTGATTTAGATATCAGTAATTGTGGCTTCATAGAATGAATTAGGTGGAATACTTTTTGTTTCTATTTTGTGGAATAGTTTGAGGAATATTGGTATTAGGTCTTCATTGACTGTCTAATAAAACTCTGCACTAAACCCACCTATTCCTAGATTTTCTTGGTTGGGAGACTATTAATGACTGTTTCTATTTATTTAGGGGATATGGAACTGCTTAGATCATTTATCTGATCTTGATTTTCCTATCTGGTATCGGTCTAAAAAAATTGTACATTTCATCCAGTTTTTCCAGTTTTCTTGAGTATAGGTTTTTGCAATAGGATCTCATAAATTTTTTGATTTCCTCAGTTTCTGTTCTTTGCCTCCTTTTTCATTTCTGATTTTGTTAATTAGGATACTGTCTCTGTGCCCTCTAGTCTGGCTGAGTGTTTATCTATCTTGTTGATTTTCTCAAAGAACCAGCTCCTGTTTAGTTTGATTCTTTGTATAATTTTTTTGTTTCCACTTAGTTGATTTCAGCCCTGAGTTCGATTATTTCCTGCTGTCTACTCCTCTTGGATAAGTTTGCTTCTTTTTGTTCTAGAGCTTTCAGATGTGCTCTGAAACTGCTAGTATATTCTCTCTCCCGTTTCATTTTGGAGGCACTCAGAGCTATGAGTTTTCCTTCTAACACTGCTTTCATTGTATTCCATAAGTTTTGGTATGTTATGCCTTCGTTTTCATTGAATTCTAAAATGCCTCTAATTCTTTATTTCTTCCTTGACCAAGTTATCATTGAGTACAGTGTTGTTCAGCTTCCATGTGTATGTGGGCATTCTATTGTTTATGTGGCCAGTGAGGACAAGCCTTAGTCTATGGTGATCAAAATTCCAACTCAATTCTTCACAGAGTTGGAAAAGAAATTTACAAATTCATGTGGAATAACAAAAAAAAAACTAGGATAGCTAAAATTATTCTCAACAATAAAAGAACTACTGGTCAAATCACCATCCCTCACCTTAAGCTATACTTCAGAGCAATTTTGATAAAAACTTCATGCAGTGACAGGCAGGTGGATCAATCGAATAGAATTGAAGACTCAGAAATGAACTCACATACCTATGGTCACTTGATCTTTGGCCAAGGAGCTAAAACCATCCAGTGGAAAAAAAGACAGCATTTTCTTTTCTTTTCTTTTTTTTTTTTTTCCGGTATTTTCTTTATTTACATGTAAATTTCTCCTTTCCCATTTTCCCCTCCTAAAAACAAACAAACAAACAAACAAACAAAAACAACAAGAACAAACTCCTGTTGCCTCCCCCATCCTCATGCCTGCCACCCCACCCTCTCCCACTTATTGGCCCTGGAGCACAATACCTTCACAGGGCCGAGGGCTTCTCCTCCTATTGATGATCAGCTTTGCAATCCTCTACTATACACATGCTGCCAAAACAATCAGTCCCACCATGTATAGTCCTTGGTTGGCGGTTGGGTCCCTGGGAGCTCTGAGGATACTAGTTAGTTCATATTGTTGTTCGTCCTAAGGGGCTGTAAACCCTCCAGCTCCATAGAACCTTTCTTTAACTCCTTCATTGGGGACTGTGTATTCAGTTCAATGGATGACTGTGAGCCTCTACATCTGTATTAGTCAGGTATTGTCAGAGCCTCTCAGGAGATAGTTATATTTAGGCTGGCTTGTCCTTCCTTCAGTCTCTGCTCCATAGTTAATCTCTGCAACTCCTTCCATGGGTATTTGATTCACCCTTTTAAGAAGGAATGAAATGTCCACCTTTTGGTCTTCCTTCTTCTTAAGTTTCTTGTGGTTTGTGGGT
>JADRCD010212348.1:0-17046 GCA_019843815.1 Montemys delectorum | reverse complement strand
TTTTTTTACCTATATCAGGTCATTGTCTATGTTTTTGTCTTGTCTGAATAGCTATCAGGAAACACAGGTTGAACAATAATTAATGTTCTATGTAAGGGATTCATTACCAATCTGAAATTTTAAAATAAAAATTAAGATGTTAAAAAAAAAACAGTGATAATTCTGAATGTTTTTAAAATCTCAAGTGTGTTTCCTAACTCCAAAGAATGTCTCAGATCTTTAAAACTATAATGAAAAATATTTTGTTTAACCACATGAAATCTTTAAGACAAAAGAGGCTTTATGAAAATAAAAAGTAAAAGTAAAATTAGAAAATAGAAGAGCATCCAGAATTTAACTTGACAACACACACGTCAGACAAATGATTAAATTTTTCATATGCAAAATTCTTATAAATCCACAGCAAATGCATTGTTTACCTAATTTAAATAATAATATTAATAACAAAAATGCAAAGGAATAATAGATTGCACTCGGTAACCTATGAAAATAAGCCTATGTTATCTGACAGCAAGGATCAAGAGCCTTTACAGCACTCTCTGCCTGTAGGTACATACACAACAAGGAACCATCACTAAGTACTGGTGGAAATATGGAAAACTTCAAAGGACAAATAAGTGCCATGATCTATCAATACCCCAGTATGGTGAACAGTCTTATGTCCCAGTTCTTAAAATGTATAAAACTGTTACATTAAACAATATACTGTTAGCTTTTCTGAAAAGTGATGCATTTTTTACAAAACTGCTTATTGTCAGGTCACCAGACACTAAAAATCTAAAAATTATCTGAGCATTACCAATGTAGAAATGCATAGGATGTACACCTATATTGATATGTTATATAGTACTACAATAACACATTATGGTATGTAACAAATGCCTGTTAATCAAAAATTTATATATAATTTAAATATGTATTATTTGGATATAACTTATAATTACATATTTACATATGATGTGCCATATCAAAACTTCTTAATAATTAATCAATAAGAGAGAATGTATTATATGTTCATGGCTTCAAGGTTTTGGAACAGTTCTTAAAATACACTAATTATTGAGTCAGTAAAAAAATCTGCTAAATTGGGTAATCTATCTTAAACTATTATTCACATTAAATGTGATCACATACTATTTAAAAAGCAATATTCATTATAATATTATAGTCCATAGTAAATTAATAATCTACAGTATGGGAGAATTTAGCAAATATTCTACCTAAACCAAAAATAAATATTCAGGGCTAAATGTTTACTGACATTAGGAACAAAATCTCTTTTATAATATTATAATAACTTCTAATATATCAGGTTATATAAAACCAGAAAATAGAGAATAGTTAATAAAAATTTCATCCACTAGAATCAAATTATAGCATTCTTTGTGAGTGTACATTATCAATTAGTCTAAAAGTGATTAAATAAATGATTTTGTTTGATTTTTTTGTTTCCAAAAAATAAAAATGTTAAAGACAATTAATGATAGTCCATGAGGTTCAGCTGAATATCCCCTTTGGGGATTAATTTCATAATCACAGACTGTCAAGTGCCTCCTCATATTTTTCATAATTTTATGAAAGATTAATGGATAAACAAAATATCATATGTAAGACAAATGAAATATTATTCATCCTTTTGGGTAAAAGAAACTCTATAAATTTCAGGAAAACATCTAGACTTTTAAGTGAAATATGTCAGCCATAGAAAGATAAATACTTCTGTGTCCTGCTCATATGATGAATCTGAAAATGACCATACTTACAGAAAAAGAAAAGAAAGCAGGGCATCTATGGGTGAAGAGATGGGGAAAGTGAGAGGTGATTGTCATTGTGTTGAATGTTACACTTATATAGACAGAAAAGTTGTAGAGATGGGCTCACAGATAAGAGATGGTGGTTGACTTTATACTAGTGAGTATTATAAATGATTGAAAATTTTAGTTACCAGTTTTTCATTTGGATGTCAGAAAAGCAAGTTACTATAAGCACAGGAGGGCAGAAGGGAACCTTGAGATGATGTGGATGTGTCCCTCACCTTAACTGCAGTGACCATGAATGTGTGCTTATGCTTAACCTAATCAAATACCACAAGAGATATTAATATACTTTTTAAGTTAATTATAAGTCAGTATGCCTGTAAAAGTCATAATCATAAACCACTTCTCAGCTAATTTCAGTTTGCAGTGGTCAAATTGTTTGAATGATGTCTGTGAGCACCCTGTTACTCATACAAAGGGGGAGTCATGCAAATGTGTGAGTTGGGGAGGCTCAGAAGTTCCTGTGCTCACAGATAGGCACTGTAGCAACCAGGAATGGAAAACACACAAGGTTGTTCCCTCCATGGAAGGGATGCATAGCCTGATTCTTTGCCTAGAAGGCTGGGAGCAGAGGAGGTTAGTAAAGCCTGGTGACCTTTGCTCTATCTACGTAGGCAAAACCACACTGGCTTCTCCCCAAGGCCCTTATCGTGCTCTTGCCAAGGTCATTGAAGATGTGATATGTACTTTATAAAGAATCATTATGTAGTCATGTTTTAAACTTTATTGTGCACACAGGATTGTGCACATGGAAACATGGAAGTTTTCACCTATTTGTGCTGTGTTTAAATATTCCTAAAATAAACTACTAGGTGTCAGATTCCTGACATTTGAATCATCACTGACTACTAATTATGTTGAGTGGAACTACCTTCTTACATCCTATGGATTGTTAACCTATTGGCCAGGGTGGTCACAGAGACCCTTGCTTGTGAGTTTCAGTTGCTTCTGAAGTTGGGCCTAGAGTGAGCATATGGGGATGAGTTATGTCCACTCTTTGTGTCTTGGAAATCACATGCATGGTTATTATCTATCTATCTATCTATCTATCTATCTATCTATCTATCTATCTATCATCTATCTTCCATCTATGTGTCTTTCTGTCTTCCTCCCTTCCTTTTAACTTTTCTAATTCATTCAGAGGTTTTTTTCAGCACAGTGGTTATGAAAGTTTGTGGTTCTTCCAGAGGACATCTTTCTATTCCCATACCCATGACAAGCAGCTCATGAACCCCTGCTCCTCTGGCATTAGTAGAATGTATACATGGATATAATCATAAAGAAAGACATTCACAGACATATGAATATAAACTTAGAGTTAAAATTATAAAATTGATAGTAGTTGAGTGTGAACAATGTGTCGGGTACTTCTGCTTCCCCTTGGTATGTCTGCTTAAAGAAAAAAAAAAAAACCTCAGTATTATGTTTGATAGATAATAGCCATATGTATGTATGTATGTATGTATGTATGTATGTATTATGTATGTATGTAGGCACAAAGTGAATTTTCAGTATATTTAAACAATGTGTAGCATAAATTAAACCTAACTACCATGCACTGTCTTTTATTTTGAAATGATCATGAAAACAAGAATATCCTAGAGCTCTGAGATTCCTTGTTTTCTTTTTCAAAGTTAGTGTCATACCATAGTCCAATCTGTCTTGGAATTCACTGTGTAGTCTAGTGTGCTCTTGAAATCATGACAGTTGTCCTGGTTCAGCCTCCTACATGTTGGATGTGAGAGCATAATGCACTATGCTGACATGTGATATTTAGGCTTTGTTTTCACCACTTGCACTTAGCATAATCTTGCTTGATCATTTACTTTGACAAGTTCTTTTTCTCATTTATGCTCTTCTTGAAGACTAGCAACAGCATGCATCTCCTATTGAAGGGACATAGCTTCCAAAGTCCATGCAAGTGTTTGAAGATGTGCCTATTCCCCCCTTCTGAATTATGGTCACATAAATACCTCTCTGAGCACTTCTTTTTTGGGGAACACTCTCTGTGATAGATAATCAATGGTCTGTAGTCAGTGTCTTTAAGCCCTTGTGCTGGGTCACACTAGGCTGCATTTGTCTCATCTACAGTTCATTATTTATGCCCTTCACTGGAAGGAATAAAGGGTATTGGAATTTTTTCGCTTCCATTCCTTTTCCCTTAAAGAGCAGCAATTTTTTTGCTCTCAAGCTTGAAGCCCTGCTTCAGGAAAATCAAAACAAACCTCAATGGGTTTTCAATGCTCTCTTCTGGAATGAATATTTTCTTTTTCTTTCTGTGGTCTTTCTAGGTTGTCTGAAAGTTTAACAATGTGAGTAATGTTTAAAGTGGGTAGGTCAAAAGAGAGAAAAGTTGACAGAAAAAAGTAAGATTGAACATTAAACCACAAACCTACGCTCTTCATTCTCTTACTAATCTGCAGTCTCACCATGTTCCTGTTGTAACAAACAGACCTGCTAAATGGATGCACTCCAGTTTTTGCTCTATGCTTAAGTGAAATAACTTATATTCTGTCTATGAATATTGTTATGCAGTAATGTCTGCTAATTGAAAGTTTGATGAAATTGCACATATAAATTGGTTATGCAAACTAGAGCATTAGCTTTAAGTACTATCTTTGTTCCTAAAATGTCTCCTGTTCTAAGTAGGGATCAATATTGATCAAATCAATAGTAATGTCTCTACTCCTACCTCCTAGTGAAGACACCCCTGAGATTACGATCAAAGACTACAGCTCATATTTTATATGTTACTTTGCTTTTCTCCTTTGCTTGTGATATTTTTTCTTAAAATTAAATTCTCTATTGTTAGTCTTATATAGATACAGTGGAGTCTAAAAATGCCAAATTAATTTTCATTTAAAGAATTGATAGGCACTAATATATGTTAGTGAATTTGCTGAAATGTTTTTAAACAAAAATCTGTTGGCTATTATTATTCTCTTAATCCATAAAAATGCCATTATATTAAAAATAAAAAAAGATAAAAAATCAACAGTCTATGTTGCTAGTTAAAATACTTCTGAAACCGTATCAGTAAAAAATATCTGTTGAAAAATAAGCATGTGAACTTGCTATCTTAGAGCCATAACCCCAGGTCCAAAGTTTCCTTTTCCATGCCATTCCCTGTGGTGAAGCACACATACAGAATACAACACTGGTTCTTAGTTCTGTTGGCTGAGATCTATTTCCTCATACTTGGCAGTTGTGATTAACCTTTTGAGTAGAATGTGAACACTTGCAGGTTTGCGGCCATGTGTACCATTGCAAAAATTACCTCCACGCTGAAAGAACATGCACATATCACTCACACACCTACAGATTTCAATTTCTGTGCCAGAAAAATAAATGACAAAAAAGAATGCACTCCTTTTTTTTTTTTGGACCATAGATTGTTCCATAAGTTATATGTTCAGAGAATAGGGGATTTTATGACCTGGCTTTTCCTTGCAACTATGGAACCTTGAGAATTCACTGAGTTTCGACATTGATTTTCATTTCTTATGGGCATAGCTCAATTTTTCAAATGGCTTTGAGGAAAAAAAGCTGTCCACCTATCTTCTTAGTGTAACTAAAGCTTGAGAGTGTTACATTAGTTCAATGAAAAATTGAAAAAAAACAAACAAACAAAGAGAAACAGAGAAAGAGAAAAAAAAATCAAGTGAAAAGGACTATGGTGACAAGAAGACACCTGCAGCATGTTTCCCTGTATGGAGATGGACCTTACCCTGGGTAGAAGCATTTCCCATTGTTATTTGCAAATAGCCTCAGCAGTTTATAATTCCAAACAAGTACTGATGAAGGGGAGATTTTCTTAAAAGCCCAACCAAGAATGGAAAAGGCACATTTAATAGATATGGTGAATTAAAATTTGATCTATCAGAAACACAAATAACTTTAAAAATTTGAGAATGTACCCAAGTACAGAACCATAATAGAAGTGTTTCTCTCAATGCCAGGTACGGAAAGCAATCTGTCTCATATAGCATCCAATCTTGCTCTTTATGGGGCTTATCCTAAAGCTTAGGCAAACACAATACAGAATCCCTTTCTCAGAGCTCCTGTACAGCCATAGCTAAGAACACAAAGAGGTAAATCTGCAGCTTAAAAACCCACCCTCTTCTGCTACAAAGGGCAAGGACTCTGTTATTTGGGATCCAAACACAGAGGATAAAAGTTGCTTTAATCTCCACAGAAGACAGTCAGAGGACTGAAATTGTCAATTTCCAACTCTCAGATCTGAATTTTCCTTTTAAAGCTCTTGCTTGTCAGTGTGGTTAGAAAAACACAAAGCTGAGCTTCTGGGCTGCTGAAGAGTAGACTGGGGTTTAGGAAATGCAGGTTAAGACAAGTGATGACTTTACAAAAGTGCATTCTCACATACACAGTCTGATCTCTGTGAATGAAGCATACACAGGAAGTCAGGAAGTCTGTGTTTACCCCAAATTGATCCTTCCTTACTCTTGCAGTCTGTATACATACGTCCCTCAAATGTCTTCATTCTGTCACCAGAAAATGACAATTCTGCAGTAAAGACCAGAGGTTATGCAGAATGGTATTTATGTACTGGCACTGTTGGAATTCTTGGCTTTTGATTGTGTTTTGTTGATTTTTTTTTAAGATGCAGCATATTTTCCTCCAATATTGTGGCATTGAAACAAGGGAGAGGGGAATGTAAGGGGCCTGTCTGGCAGGAATGAGCTTATTCTAAAGAAATTCATATGGTCCATCTATTCTGTGGCTATCAGGCTATTGAAAGAATAGACCCAAAGAAATTAAAATTTCCCCAGGAATCCCCTGATGGAAGATAAAGTGGAGGAAGCTGTTGGGGTTTCCAGAACAACTGGTTTCAAGGAGAAATATTTATAAGTTGCTCAGAGGGGCTCACAGGAGAAAGTTGGGAATGAATGTCTATTCAGTCATTCATATATTTAACTTTGGCTTATATTTAACTCATTTACCCTCATGACAAGCCCCCTGAAGAATAACTTGGGGAGACATGGCAGAATCTCTTCCTCCCTTTCTACCTTTTGGCTCATTTGAACATATTTACTTTTTATGCTTTATACTATTAAAAATAAAATGGTGAGTCATCTTTTACTGTCACAGTATCCAGCTCTGCTACCAGGAATGTGACTGGTTTTGATTTTAAAGTATATGAGACTACAGATAGAACTGGTGCTTCTAGACTGGCAAGGAAGTTTTCACTTACTTCATATGGGGTTCATCTTTCTTGTTCCAAGTGAAGGGTTTCACTTCCTTAGACGTGAAGGGGTAGATGCAGGTGTGTGGGAAGGTATATGTGTCTTAATGGGTTCTGTATGATGTGTGTTCACATATGCACATGTGAATGCATGCATGTTCAGCAAGAAGAAGACTTGTCATATTATTTCAGACTACATATTTGCTCATTTTTAGACACAGTTGCACTCTGGCCTACAACTTGCCATTCAGCTAACGAGCCTTAAGATTTCTGCTTATCTCTAGATCTCCAATCCCTGAGCCTGGGGTCAGCAGCATGTGTGTGTGTGTGTGTGTGTGTGTGTGTGTGTGTGTGTGATTTGTGTGCATTTATTCACAAATCTGTGTGTTTGTATAGGCTTCTGTATGCATGTGTACACCTGCACATATCCATTTATTTATACATTCCCCTGTGTGTAGAGTGTGTGTGTGTGTGTGTGTGTGTATGTCTGTGTGCTTTTAATGATCCTGTGTGTGTGTTTGTGTGTGTGTGTGTGTGTGCTTTTAATAATCTTGTGTGTGTGTTTGTGTGTATGTGTGTGTGTGTGTGTGTGTTTGTGATCGGAGGTGCAGATTTGTAAGTATTGTGTGAAGATTAAAGAGTGATTTGAGTATCCTCTTCAGCCTCTGTTTTGAGACAGGGCCTTTCTCTAAGCCTAGGGCTAAGGATTTAGCTAGAATGAATTGCTAACAAACCAAGGGATCATTTTGTCCCATATCTTAAGGTGTAGGATTGTAAGCAAACACCCCAGTTCCAATATGGGTTAGGTTATTACTGTGGAAAAGGGATTTTCACTGACTCCACAGATGGACTATTTAATACAATTGGAAAACAAGTTATAACTGAACATAGTTATATGGAAGAAGGAAGAACTGCTTGCCTACATCCTGAGTGTAGCTTTCATATTGCAGAAACAACAACACTTAAACAGAGACACTGTAAGTATATGGTATTCAAAATGACATAGGTATCTAATTACTTTTTGATGCCGTTGTTGAAACAAATGTCATTTTCTCAACTAAAAACTACCAAATAAAAATTGTACCTTTTTTACAACAGGACAAGGAAGGTTTATTCTGAGTCTCCCTTCTTAAGACTGGGGACTTACAGACATTTTAATTGCCCAGTGAATTAGATGAAACATTCTGGGAGCTTTAAATAAGAGGCAAATATAAAGCTATAAGAGCAGTATGAGTTACTCATCTTGTAGATACTGCTTTTTGTGATTCTTCTGCCTTTACCAGTTGGAGTCAAGGAAAGCAGACTACAGTCTACTGCTGGGACCAGGACACCATCGGATATCCTCATAAACTTCTACAGTTCAGAAAAATGGTTCTGAGATTCTTGGTAGTGGGTGGAGGACTTCTGGAATTTGAAAATGGAAATAAGCTTTTAAGGATATTTATATGCAAATGAATTAGAGAGAGGGAATTTGCAATTATAAATTTTCTTATATGAAACTTGTAAGGAAAGCGAGGTCAGTGACTGCTCAGTGAGATAATAACCCATCTAAACTTGGTCAAGAGGAGAAGAACATTAAGGCCATCCTGGTCAAGTCTTCTAAGCCATGAGTTAATTTCCAAAGGCTCTAATTTGTTTCTTTCATTTCAAGTGCCTTAACAGCTCATTCAAAATTCAAAATTTCTGTTTCCTAGGAAATGCACTGTATATAAATCTGTGGTTACATCACATCTTTATATTTAAAATATGATATTGATTTTTCTGAAATTATAGCTCTAATCATATTATTTATCTTATTTCCAGATATAACAAGTTTGTTCATCATTAAATCTAGATTATAGTGATCAGATAGGAGCAAACACATGAACATTTTAGCTTTTAATATGCTGATTTTTAAATGTTGTACTTATATAACTGAGTTTGAAAATATTTTATAACAATGAGGTAGTGAATTAATTTACTGACATAGTGCATAACTTTTGGTATGTTATGTTAGACTGTATTAACAGTCTAACAATGCAATGTTAGACTGTATTAACCAGCTCTGTCATATGTCTTAGCTATGAGAGACTTGGTCTTTTACTATCCTTTCCCATTGCTGTGATGAAATATCTTAACAAAGCAACTAGAGAGACAAGGGTTAGTTATAGTCAGTTAGTACTAAATTAAAGGCAATAATAGCCAGGGAGTCTTTGTAAGAGGAGCTTACAGGAGCTAGTCACATTCTATATATTATCTGAAACAGAGAGCTATGACTCATGCCTGGCAGTGGTATTTCATTTCCCCACTGTCATATAGGCCACTATTCCTACCTAGGGAATAGTGCTTCCCGCCCTCCAGTTGAGGAATGGAGCCACCCACTCATCTCAATAATATTAACCCAGAATTGCTCCTGTCTAAAGGAAATGCAGGCACAAAGAGTGGAGCAGAGACTGAAGGAAAGGCCATCCAGAGACTGCCTCACCTAGGGATCCATCCCATATGCAGCCACCAAACCCAGACACTATTGCTGATGCCAAGAAGTGCTTCCTGATAGGAGCCTTATATAGCTGTCTCCTGAGAGGCTCTGCTGGAGCCTGACCAACATAGATGTGATGCAGATGATTGCAGCCGAACATCAGACTGAGCACAGACCCCAATGGAAGAGTTAGGGGAAGAACTGAAGGAGCTGAAGGGGCTTGCAACCCCATGGGAAGAACAACAATATCAGCCAAGCAGATCCCAGATCAACCAATCAACTCCCCGGGAGTAAACCACCAACTGAAGAGTACACATGGAACAACTCATGGATCCAGCTGCATATGTAGCACATGATGGCCTTGTCAGGCACCAGTGGGAGGAGAGACCCTTGATCCTGTGGAGGCTCAATGCTCCAGCATAGGGAATAAATATTAGGGCAGAGAGGTGGGAGTGGGTGGTTGGGTAGGGGAGTACCCTCATAGAAACAAGAAACTGGGAAGGGAGATAACGTTTGAAATATAAATAAAGAGAATAACCAATAAAAAAGGAGAGAATAGTGACCCCAAGAGTAGGCTGGAGATTCCATCTCTATAAACCTAATCAAGGTACTCCTACAAAAAAAATATAGTCGGATCCCCACCACTCTGAGGATTGTAGATTTTCATAAAGTTAGCAAATAACACAAACTATCATAGACGAAAACTGAAACAATCTTGGTAGACAGGAAGGTGTTGAATGAAAAGAAGCATTAAGTCAGCGTAGATTATTCATTATTGAAGCATATTTGCACAATTGAAACCTGTTTGCTTAATTCAATGTTTTCATGTGTATTTAACATATTTATCAAGATATATATGCCTTTGGTTATGTTTGCCTTTGTGTTGATTGCAGTGATAAGTAAATACATTATTCCTACAAAATTAGATCAAAATAGTTTTTGTTATATTTTATATAATTAAGTGCAATTTGTATTGATTTTTAAATTCAGCATGCAAGGTAATTAGTTTTATTATGACATTTTCATGAAATCTTTGTTAATGCTCTTCTTGTTCCAGTGCCTCCCAATCTCTTTACACCCCTTTCTGTGGTCTCTCTCTCTCTCTCTCTCTCTCTCTCTCTCTCTCTCTCTCTCTCTCTTTCTCTCTCTCTTTCTCTTTCTCTCTCTGCACACACACACACACACACACACACACACACACACACACACACACTCTTAAATGTAGGTTCTGCACATGAGTATGACCATGATATCAGTACTGGCTGGTTTTGTGTGTCAATTGTCACAAACTAAAGTCATCAGAGAGGAAAAGACCACAGTTGAGGAAATGCCTCCATGAGATCCAGTTGTAAGGCACTTCTCAATGAGTGATCAATTATGTCGGTGGTGCCATCCTGTGTTCTTCAAGAAAGAAGGCTAAGCAAAGCCAGGAAAAGGAAACCAGTAAGCAGCACCCCTCTATGGTGTTTGCATCAGTTCCTGTCTCCAGGATTCTGTCCTGCTTGAGTTTCTGCCCTGACTTCCTTTGGTGATGAACAGCATCCCTTTCCTCTTCAACTTGTTTTTTGGTCATGGTATCTTATTGTAGAAATAGAAACTCCAGCTAAGACAATATCAGATGTTCTGAATGTGGCAGACTTTTCATTACAGCATAGACAATACAGACAGTGGCAACTGAGATAAATCACTAGCATGCCGCTTTTCACTAAGTAGTGTGTATGTATCATTGCTTAGAATATTGCCCTAAGCCAGTATGTCATTCTTGTTAATATATAAATGAAAAAGAACTAAATTCTTTTACAGGCTGTGTTTCCAATTGTATGAAAACCATGAACTTCTGAGTGGTGTTGAGTGGTGGAAAAACTAACTTCTGAGTGGTGGAAAAATATTGTGTAAGTTTGGTTTTGTCATGGAATATCTTGGTTTCTCTATGTTAGTTGAGAGTTTTGCTAAGTCTAGTAGCCTGGGTTGGCATTTGTGTTCTCTTAGGGTCTGTATGACATATGCCCAGTGGTGTTGAATTTTAAATGTCCAGGATTTCAAGTGCTCTGATGACAAAGAAATAAGATGTGTTTACTGTAGATCTGCCTGACTAATAAACAGTCACTCTGTGCTGCAAATGGACTTTACTGATCGGGAACAAAGTGATTCTTTTTTTGTTTTGTTTTTTAATTTCATAACCCCAAAATGCAATACAATGAGCAAACAAAATTGTTTAAAATTATCATTTTTTTCAGATTATAGCTCAGATGAATATTAAAAGCATTCTGTGACTGCTGAGCTTATTGTGCGGAACTAGTTATAATTTTCCTTTTATTTGGTTCACGTACATACTTGAGATTTTTCAGAGAGATAAAACATCACAATATGAAGCTTACATACATCTAAAATTGAGAGGAATGAACTTAGAAGTAAGAGATAGTTTTGGTACATGTTTGGGAATTCTAGCATTTTCTCATTTTTGGAAGGTCACTAGATATAATATGCTAATGGTTATGATCCTTTTAAAGTCAAAAGTTCTTATAATTTCACTGAATAATCAACAGAAATAATAGTGATTTTTCAGTAATAAATGCATACATAATACCAATATCTTTTATATAAAAGAAGACTATGTAATAATAACAATCAAGATGACCCAAGAATTTTTCTAACCAGTGATAGTATATCTTGCTTTTATCTCTTTGTTTGTATTAATAAAGAAATGCTGATTATATTTGAAGATTTTATTTTTCTTTTTAAAATTATATGTAATGTGTTTACCTGTGTTTGTATGTATGTGTATGAATGCACACAAATGTAACCCATAGATGTTACAAGGAGAAAACACCTGACATTGGTGCTAGAAACTGAACTCAGGTCCTCTGGAAGAGCAGGAAACAGGCATAACCAGATGCAGAAACAGCTCTACTACCAATAAATCTGATTCCTAAAATCTTCACTTTTCAAGTCAAAATAACAGAGCTACAGGGAACAGTTTCCCAACTCTTCTCCATGAAATATGTGAACAGAATTTGTAAAACACTAATTATAAAACATAGCATCTAAGATTCTAGGGGAAGCATCATTTTGGAGATGAGCTGGAAGAGCCATAACCCTTGCAGAGAAGGAAAGGAAGCATGAGATAAGTGAATGCCTGTATGTTACTCATAGCAGAGGTCCTGTAAATCTTCTCTGGAATGTTGAACTCAACGGTGTGATTTGTAGCAGTCGAGAGGGTCGCCACAATCAGTGCATTCATTTCAGCTGTGTTAGGGCTCTGCCTCTGGTTTCACTCTCCAGGACCCTGTATCCCTGTCGGTCAACAATAGTCTCTGATCATTTGTCAGGTCAGTCTTCGTGCTTAAAGTAGTACCATAGTAAAATCAACTTATCAGGATTTCTGGTTCCAATGCTAATATCCAGTAAGTGAGCACTATTTTAGACTTCTTCAAAATGGTTGGTAGTCACCAATAATCAATTTAAATAATCTTTTAAAGCCTTACCTATGGTTTCTGTCAACCATCAAGGAAAGCTCATCTATGTTATTTATTTTTTATCAATTAAGAATGTTTTATTGATCAGATAGATTCTCAAAAGAGCCTAGAATCTGAACCCCTACAAAATGAGAGGCTGGGACACCTTGGATGAACCAAGGAAGCTTCCTTGAATGTCCAAGTGACCTGGCTGAAGGTGCAGAGAGTTCCTATTGTCTACCAGAGAGAAGAAGATAATGGTTTAGAGAAGACAGACATTAGTCAGGCAGTGGTGGCACACACCTTTAATCCCAGCACTTGGGAGGCAGAGGCAGGCGGATTTCTGAGTTCGAGGCCAGCCTGGTCTACAGAGTGAATTCCAAGACAACCAGGGCTATACAGAGAAACCCTGTCTCGAAAAACCAAAAAAAAAAAAAAAAAGAAAACAGGCATACAACCACACCACACCCCTGCAGATAGGAGGATAAATAAGAGAGGAACACATTTAAATGTGCTTTTGTTTGAGAGAATAACAAAGGCAAAGTGCAGTTACAAACTTTTCAGAAATAGGTTTAAGTTCAATTACCTTTTTCTATATTTAAATCTTGTAAAAGTTTAATAAACTATTCAAACATTAAATTAATATGTCATATGGCAACTCATTATATTATACATATTCATAAATGCTTATTACTTTGAATGTTATCACTCTGGTTACCCATTTTTATATCTCCTACCTTTTGTACTGGATCCCTGTTCTTCCCAAAGAGTCTTTCTTTTACTATCATTTTTTTTGTTTGGTTGTTCTGTTATTTCTTTAACTGGGGCTAGTTCATAGTTGTAGCTCACCATCATCATGGTGGGAAGCATGTCAGCATGCAGGTAGACCTGGTACTGAAGGAGCTACAAGTTTTGGATTGGCAGGCAGCAGGAAGAAAGAGTGACACTCAGCAAATCTACTAAGTATAGTGAGGGCTTCCTCCTTCAGTTTTTCCTGGTGTTTTAAATTTGAATCTGTGAACATTTAAAAGGTAGAAAATCTTAATCTTTTACATGACTTTGTTTTTATGTTGTTATGGTATTAATTTCTTATCAGTGATACCATTACCTGACAACAGAATGAATTATTCTTTTGCCCTTTGCTGCTCAAGGTCAGTGATGATACAAAGATCTGTACCAGCTGTTACAAGTGCCACAGTATCTGCAAAATACTTTCCAACATCTGTATTAACTTGTGTTGTTAAATAATAAGGATGAATTTTTGTCATAGTAAAGCTATGTATGTAAAAGTGTACTTAAGTGACATTAAAATAGATAGATATTAAAATATCTGAAATAACAGATAAAAATACCACAGATGTAAAGAGGAGCTTCTCAAAAGAAGAAAGAAAAAATGCTAATAAAACTGAATGAAAGGTTGACAAATGGCCATCAGGGAATACCAATTATGAGTACACCTAGGAAGAGTCACTTATATAAAAATGACATTTTTAAAATGAAATAAGATTTCTTTGGGAAAGATAGAAATTTCTTATTACCACCCACTCCACAAGTCCAGCTTGGAGCTTTATCAAAGTATCCTTTGGGAATCCACAATGTGCTGAAGAAAGCCAGCCTCTACTGCAGATACTTTTTAGATCAGGTTTTTATTTTTTATTTTATTTTTATAAATACAGAATAGATTGGGATAAAAATGCAAGTGAAATGCTAATAAGATAATCACCAGAAAATGGATAATATTTTAATGAGTTTTCTAATAGCTAAATACATACTAATACATAATAAATACTTCTAGAAACTATATTGCAGATAGTATATAAATGCTGTCATATCAGGTAATTGACTTACCAATTGATATTTTTCCCTATATATTTAAGATTCATTTAAGCAAAAGAGTGAAAAAAACATACACTGGTTTAATTATCATAATTTAGTTTGAAACCTATAGCTGCTATTGCAACCAATTCCTGGTAAATTCGTCCACAACATGAGATGTTTCTCTACTTTTGTTACCCATTAAAATTTCTATCAAATAAACAATAATAAGCCTTATGATACAAGAAGTATTTGATACTAGATATATGAAGATTCAATTTTTGCTATGTGGCTGTTAAAGTACAGCAAAGGACACATTGTGACCAATGAACACAAAATAGGTGTTATTCTTCCCATATGTTCACAAAATGTGTGAATTCACTGAGAATTGAAATAAAGTTTATTTTATGAAACTGTACTGAGGTTGCAATCACTGTAGGAAATGTGGTAGGAAATGGGGAAGTATAATTCAAATAGGATGAATCAAATGCACACAAGGCTAATTTGTGAGTTTTTAGAGAAAGAAGCAAAGTTCTCATATGAACAAAGCCTGGGTAATAATGAAGCATCCCACCGTGTTCTTACAGAGATACATATGAGTAAGGGAGACGAAAGTAAAGTGGCAGAAAAAAAGTGGTTGGGAGTTGAAAGAGCTTTCAATTTCTTCCTCCCTCCCTCCCTCTCTCCCTCCTTTCCTTTCATTTCTTTCCTTTCTTCCTTCTTTCTTCTTTTGTCTTTCCTTTATGAAGTTAAAAAAGTGAGATCATCAAATCCAAATCTTTACTCATCCTTGAAAATGCTGTATAACATGCACACAAGCACAGATCTCAAGTGGCCATGGAGTAGGATAGTGAGTCTTAAGAGCAGGCATTGCATAGGGAAAATTCTACAAAGCACAATTTTATTCATAATGTCCATGAAACCTTCTCAAGTTGCATCATACTTTTGGTTTTAATGCTACATGATGTTTTTATAATCATGTCTGCACTAATTCAGTATGTTGTGCAGTAAAGATTGAAGTATAAGAAAAACATTCTGTAACGTAACTTCAGACTTAGCCCTGGTTCATTGATAATAAAGCAAAATGTCCTGACAGGGGATTGCTTGAAATTTTCTCTACTTTTCTCAACTACAGAAGCCTGTGTGACACTTGATATGTGGAGATTTGTATAAACATAGATACCTATTCCCTCTTCTGTGCTTCCTGGATCATTTTGATCAGTTTGTATAAATCAGTTTCTGATGGAGACAGACAGAAACAGAGAGACAAAGAGAGACAGAGAAATACAGAGAAGCAGTCAGAGAGAGACAAGATAGAGACAAAAAACTTTGAAAATAACTTGTTTCTCAAGAAAGTACATAATTTCAAGGAAATGAACTTGCTAGTTTTATTATGTTGAATCAAGACAGGTTAAGCGTCTTGGAAAGATGGAAGGTGCAAAAAGTATTCAGGAATGTACTCATTGGGCTGAAAGCTTACAGACCTGATGAGGAGTTATTGCTGTTTTGATAACAGGAGACAGTTCCACCACTAAAGCTTTCCCCAGTAATGTTAAGACAGACTTGAGAACATTTATTTTCCACTTAGAGCTACTTCCATGTGCACTTTGTTCATTGTATTAGACTAGGAACAAATTTACAGGCATTCTGTATGTAACTAATTTTACATCTTATTATGATTTTGTACTACACTAAAATAATGCTTTCTAATGTATTTACAATACGGTTGATGGCATTCTGTTGAATTCTAAATAGTTCTTATAACCCCATCTGACTACCCATTAACAATTTGAATATGAGAAAAATGAAGCAGTAAAGAAAAATAGAATTAGAAAATCAAATTTCTCAGAGTTCAATAAAGCTGTGGCAAACCAACATTCAGTCTTTTTAGACAAGCTATATATATGCTCTATATGAAAAACATAGCATAGCAATTTACATTCTCTTGGAGGAAAAACAATAGAGGTGTAGTCTATAAGAGAAACATGAATTAATCATTAAAACTTTATATCCCTCCATCAATTATTCTGTATAGAGCTTCTGAAGTGATATAATTAAAGCTGCTTCTCTGGGAGATGAGGCTTGAAACTGCACAGAAACAAAGCAAAAAGATGGCTCAGAAGAAGGGAGATTGCCTCTGTTGCTTCATAGGAGGGCACATGGAGAAATGTTCTGGGACCTTAGGAAGAATGAGGACAAGCATGGCATGTACTTAAGATACAAAAGAGTATGCTAATCTTGTGGAGGCTTTCTGTTTTGTGTGTGTGTGTGTGTGTGTGTGTGTGTGTGTGTGTGTGT
>JADRCD010212347.1:2980-23753 GCA_019843815.1 Montemys delectorum | reverse complement strand
AAAAAAAAAAAAAAAAAAAAAAAAAAAAAAAAAAAAAACGCAAAGCCTTTCTGAGGGACATAAAAAAAGACAAGTAAATGGAGATCTATTTTTAGTTCATGAATAGGAAAATGCCATGTAGTTAAAATGAAAATTCCATAAGTTAAATCAAGTTATAGCTAAAATAATGACCCATGGTTGCCATTCCTGTTGTTTGGTGTATTTCTGTGCAAGCAAATTTATAACATTGTGAGAATGGAAAAAAACTGGAAAAAAAAAACATGAAATGTCAGTATTTGGTTTTCATTTATCAAATCTCAAAGTATATGATAAAAATAATTACAGATGTAATAATAACCAGAATATGAGTACAATACATAGAAGATGATTGATTTTTAAAATGCCCAAATACATATCTTTAGCATACTGCAAAATATTTATGGACCTGTGAGAAAAGCATGTTATCAAATTAATTAGAATAATCTTTATTTAAACATATTTTGCCAATTGTAACACATTACAATATATTTCATGTAGCCTAATATTTTAAGTGAGAAAAAGTAAACTAAGCAAATGATTTTCATAATAAGCAAACATTTACTGGATGCTTCATTTAATCATAACTTTGGTGGATAAGTCAATAATTTATTCTATGTTATGCATTTTAATGAATAATGGACTTTATTAGAAAGGAATAGAACTTAAATAAACTAAAGTTAAAGATTAAGAAAATAGTAACCAGACAAATGACAACTATATGATGCCTTCTTATGAAAGAGTAATTCTACTTGACAAAACAATTATAGTTTTGTAGTTTAAAAAATAGAGATCTAAGGGATTGCAAACCCTTCAGCTCTTTTGATCCTTTTTCTAACTCCTTCATTGGGGACCCTGCACTCAGTTCAATGGATGGCTGTGAGCCTCTACCTCTGTATTAGACAGGTACCCTCAGAGCTCCCAGGGACTCAACCACCAACCAAGGACTATACATGGTGGGACTGATTATCCTGGTAGCATGTGTATAGTAGAGGATTGCAAAGTCGATCATCAGTGGGAGGAGAGGACCTTGGCCTTGTGAAGGTTCTGTGCCCCAGTGTAGGGGAATGCCAGGGCCAATAATTGGGAGAGGGTGGGGTGGCAAGCAGGGGGAGGGGGGAGGCAACAGGGGTTTGTTCTTGTTGGTTTTTTGTTTGTTTGTTTGTTTGTTTGTTTGGAGGGGAAACTGGGAAAGGAGAAATCATATGACATGTAAATAAAGAAAATATCTAATAAAAATAGAGATCTATGAAACAAGGTTTCAAATTGTGGATGTTCCTTTTTTACATTTTGGACTCTGCAGATGGCAAAGTTTCTCAGGCTTTAAAACCCCACATATTAAAGTAATTTTGAAACAATTATAAACACACATTTTGTGGTAAACACCAACAAAAATATTTTTAAATCTTTCAGTCAAGAAATCTGAAATGAGGTTCATGGGGGCAGAATTCAAAGTGTCAAAAAGAGGAATGATTCTTCTTAAAGTGTTTAGAGAAGCATTTCTCTCTTGGCCCTATTCAGCTGGTAAAGGTCTTCTTCCCTCTTTGGCTATGAGAACATGAAGGAAGTGTGTGGGGATAGTAGCATCCAATCTCCACCTCGGTCTCATTCTGCCTTCTCTCCTTCAATCTTCTTCCATTTTAAATGACCTCATTATTATACTGAGATATTTCTGATACTAGAGGAAAGTCCTGCCACATTCAGTACTTCACTCAGATATGTCTATAATGTTGCTTTTGTTATTAATAGTAATAAAATGCTGAAAGATTAGGGTATGAACATTTTTGCACAGGGTACGTTTTCCTCTTATTATTTGCTATATGATGAGGCTATTTAACTCTACCTGTCTATCTATCTATCCATCTATCTATCTATCTATCTATCTATCTATCTATCATCTATCTATCTATCTATCTATCTATCTATCTACCTATCTTTCAACCTCTCTCACTCTCTCTAATATGTGTGTTCCAATATTTTCTTTTTCCTCAAATGAACATGCAGAACCTTTTAATTCTGCATCTCAAAACCAAGAAATTTAAAAGATTAAAAACCAAAACTACACACATTGAATTTATCATCCGTATTATTCACCATTCTGGTATCATATTTAATTCCTGTGAATGGATGACTTCAACAATTACTGTTTATTTGAAATAAAAAAAAATCCAAACCCTAAAGACTCTCAGCTTTCAGCTGTGCGCTGCAAACTTGGACCAGATCTCTCTGGTTTTATGAGCTTGTTCTGACTCGAACGGCAATGTAGGCAGAAATGTGAGGTAATGTTCTCCAGCAGGACACTAAAGATACATTTAAAGTTTTTTTCTAATCCTGCTGGGTGTTATTTGGAATGCTTTCTCTGCGATTTCTATGTTCACTTGCATTGTGGGTAATTAAAATCCACATATAATATGAAATTCATTTACTCAGATGGCACTTATATAGCAACCACTTTAAGTTAGACATGGTATTGAGTGATGACTTCCACAACATAAGCAATATGAATACAGGGAAATGCTTAGTAGTAAGAGATCAATTATGAAATCAAACAGGAATATTTTGTTCCCCACAGAGAACTTGAACTGGTTAAAAGAAATAAAATGAAGGGAAAAGATTGTTATTTGCCTTGTAAATACTGTGTATTATAGTATGTAGCTTCGATCCCTTCTTTAGAACCCATACTACATGATTAAAAGTTCTTACATAGCACTAGTCTTTGCAGTCTATTTAGTATATTCCCACGAATGTGTAAGACACAGCTATAATAGCAACTTTAAAACTTATTTATCGTGATTTCCCTTTCAACATTAGTCCTTTTCTTGTATTTCTAATTTACTAAATTATACTATTGTCATTCTACCTAGATAGACAGAGTCAATATTAACAATTAATCTCCATCATCTATCTACTCAACCAGTCAAGGTATGACAAGGAAACAGAGGATAGACTTGTATTTCAATAATTTGAGAATGTATTAATAACAGGAAGTTTCTCTCTCTCTATCTCTGTCTCTGTCTCTCAGTCTCTCTCTGTCTCTCTCTGCCTGTCTCTGTCTCTGTCTCTGTCTCTGTCTCTCTCTCTCTCTCTCTCTCTCTGTGTGTGTGTGTGTGTGTGTGTGTGTGTGTGTGTGTGTGTGTGTATAGCATAGACAAGGTGTAGAGATACCACAGAAGCAATGGAATATCTTAGGGTTCTTTACTACCACAGGCATATAAATGAGGTTCCAATAGAGTTCCATAAGAATAGTAGCTTTGATTGGGTATAGATAAATTTTAAGTGCTCTGGCAGGTAGTTAGCCAAGGTATTAAGTAGTCAGACTTTACTGTCCCACAGGAGAACATTAGTTGCATTTAATCAGAAGCCAAGACAAAGAACCCATGGGTATAATCAATGTAGTTCAGCCTCACATGAAAAATAGAGGATGAGAAAGGGGGAGAGTGCATATCAAAACATCAGGTGAGAACACTGTATGAGGCACATTCTCTCAGTCATCAAGGCTTGTCAATGTCAATACCCAATCCTCCAAATCCCTCTTGTCTTCTTGAATCTCCACTATGGCACATCCATGACTACCCTCTTAGAGTATAATGAGCTTTTCAAAATGCATGTATAATCATCCCCCTTTGCTATATAGCAGATATTAGTATTTTCACATTTTTTGAAAGACATTTATTTTTATTTATTTGAGTACACTGTAGCTGTCTTCAGACACACATCAGAAGAGTGCATTGTACCCCATTACAGATGGTTATGAGCCACTATGTAGTTGCTGGGAATTGAACTCAGGAGCTATCTCTCCAGCCCAGTATTTTCACACATTTATTGTTATAAATATCAGAATATTCAACATACACCATCCTCGGAGCAATCTTTTGTTTCCTCATTCCACCTAAAACTGCTCATTTCCAGTCAGATTACTAGTCAGTCTTTCTGATAGTTTTATTAATTTCCTCTCTGTAACAAGTTCTGTAGTAAGCAGAGTCGAGCGGACTGTTTTATACATATTAGAAACTGTGCTCATGCTTACTGAATGAAGCATGGAACAAACCAAACTGCAGCACCTCCCCATAAATTGTAGTGTTGGTGTTTCACAGAATGAAACGTCTTAGACTAACTGGCTTTAGAGAATGTCCATCAGGGTATTTCTTGTATTAGACAGGGTTTTTATTGCTTTGTCAAATTGTTGAAAGGAAAAAAAATGAAGAGAGGATTTATTTCTGTTCATTGGTTCATGTGTTTCAGTTGTAGGTCAAACTGATACCATTACTAGGCCTTAGAGGAGAGAGAGAATCACAGGAGTGGGGCTTGTGTAAAGGGAATCAGCTCACTCATGGAAGCCAGTGGGAGAGAGGGGGAGCAACAGAACAAAGATAGCAACTCAACAACATATTTCTTCATTTACACACTTAGACATCTATTGTCAAGTGGCCTTAAATTTTAATATTTAGAGTCATTCAGTGGACATATCTATTGATTGTATAAAGATCCAATCACTTCCCCCAAATCATTTCAGGTCCTAACCAAGCCCACAAAATATGAGACTTAAAAAGACATTATAAACTCATCATGAACACTCATTTTGTTGCTAAAAAAATTCTTCTCCTTCATTCTTGATATTTGTATCTGGGAAGAAAAATATACCAGTAATACTGCATCCCATGAGCCTCAGTAATCTACTGATGGCTTCACTGCTCCCATAGTTTGTCTCAGAAGGGAATAATGAGCAGGAGAGGATGGAAAAGTGACTTGAAGTCTGAGAAACTTTTACAACTCTATAAAACTTTGTTGAAAGTCCACATGAAAAGTTGATCTCACCTCTTTGTCCACATGACTCAATTTTAACTTCTCCCTTGAGTTCTTCTGATGAACACATTTGCGTTTCTACCTTATGAAAAAAATTATATGGACATAATGAATAATTTTATCTTTCCAAATTCTAATTAGCTAATTATAAACAGAAATTGAGAATTACAAGAGTAAAAAAAGAATTAACTACTTAAATCTAGTATGAAATTTAGTAATTAAAATGACCAGTGATATTTTTTCTTATAATACAGCTTGGTTTCATACTATGGTAGGTGTTGCTCAGAAATGGAAGTCAGTGTAAACATTAGTCATGAAAAAAGAAAATAAAATGGTCCTATTTGTGAAAACAGGTTAAATGCTTTAATACTGACAGAGACTTACATGTGTCTTTTACTGGTCTTAGAAATAACTTGAATTAATTTTAGTAATGATAAAAAAAAGCATATGGCAAGCAAAAATCATTATCAAATTACTTGTTCTAAAAGACAAAAGAGAAAAGTGTTACATATCTGACAGTCATTGAATGATTAAATGAAATACATGCCTTCAAATAATACAGTGTAAGTGATCAATATAAGTATTTAAATGTTTATTTCATTTTACATCTCTAAGATATTTAAATGACATTAACATTTCTTATATGGTAACAAATAAATATTTATAGTAAATCTAGCAAGATTTTATATACATTATTATCAGAATTACAGACCATGTCTGGAGGCTTAGACTTTTCAAAACTTATTTTAATAAGGGTTCTTAAATGTCCTTATTAAAATAGGTAGTGGAGAAAAGATGGTAAGTAGGGTAAATGAATGTTGACCGGTTTAGAAGTAGTTCTTCAGGAATGATTTCAATCTCCGTTGTCAGACTACCAGCAGTCCAGTTCAGTAATGTCAGAATACCAAAGGTACAGTTCAAAAGTATCACCAATCACGATTCACCAATGGCAGCATGATCCAGCAGAAACAGCCAGGCCTTTGCTGAATTGAATTGGCACGAGTCAGCAGGAGCAACCAGTACCAGCTGGAATGCCAGGAGCTCACTATGATGCCTCTCTAGATAAAGTGAAGATCAGTGAAGACATGAGGTCAGTGATGTATTGCACAGATAAATATGCAAGCACCTTAGTCAATGTCTTTTGAGTCCTATTTATACTCTCTCCAAAGACCATGCGTCCTCTCATGGGTCTTGTCTCAGCAAAATATCACATGAGTCAGCTTCAGCAAAACTTCACAGGATACATCACATAACACAACAAGAAATTTCCACTTCACATGTCTATGTAAATAACATGTGACAGGTATGTCTAGGTACATTTGAGCATGTAGCTCTTAATTATATAATAACAAATATATTACTAGCAGAATTAATAACTTAGAAACATGCTTGGAAACTATTAATCTTTATAAAATAAAGTGATATATAGTAATTATGACCTTATAAACAATTTAGTATGGATGATGTAAAGATTGTAAAAAAATGTTATATCTATCATTTCATTAGAAATATCACTGATTCATTATTGATGTTTTGTTTGTTTGTTGGTTGGTTGGTTGGTTGTTGTTTTGTTTTGTTTTTTAGTTTTTCGAGACAGGATTTCTATGTGTATCACTGGCTGTCCTGGAACTCACTTTGTAGACCAGGCTGGCCTTGAACTCAGAAATCTGCCTGCCTCTGCTCCCAAGTGCTGGGATCAAAAGCATGCGCCAGCACTGCCCGGTTTTTATCAATGTTTTTAAATAACTTTATTTGTATAAATATATTATTTTCATGGAACATTAAATATATTTTTATTTATAGTACATTCTATTATCTGTTTGACTTCATTTTTAAATTACATTTATTTTTCTTTCTACATACATGTGTGCTAGAGAACAGCTTGCAGAAATTAGTCCTCCATCTTCAATCAGGTGGGATCTGGGGGTCAAACTCAGGTCATTTGACTTGGCAACCTAATGTGTCCTTACCTTCTGAGTTATCCTACCAATCTTTGTTTATAGTAAAGTCAATGATAAATATGTAGTGATTTTAAAGATGAAAAAGACTATAAGACATTTTGCAATTATTTTATATAACAAATATACTATTTTCATTTTAAAAGTATTATTCAAATGATATTTTCAGTTATTTCAAAGTATATATTACACTTTCATCTTTTTCCCTTTCAGTGTTGGCATAAATACTTTTGAGAGTACAAAAATTTTAAAAATAAGTTGAATTGTATGAAATGTTTCTAATGAATGACAGTATTTTTATTCCATTTGAGAATTCTTGAAGATAAAAGGCACCCTTTTGCCATCAGAACTTTTATTGTCTAAAAAGGCTGTATTGTGGAGATGGATTTTCAAAAGTCTTTGATATATCTTTTTATATGTATACTTAAGAGGCAAAGACTGCCAGTACTGGGGTGTCTACTGCAGCTAAAGTACCGACATCTCATAAAGAAAGAACAATCAAAATGATCTGAGGTAGAATATTTGACTTAGTGTTCACTATGACAACATAGGACAATGTCTTCTTCTTTTTGAGTAATTTTGAGCTATATCTTACTTTTATATAATCATTCTTGTCATGTGTTATATTTTATGATGTTGAAAAAAAGGGTTAAATGCAAACTGTTCATGGAGGTTTAAGAAAGGGAGAAGGTGTAATCAATACACCTGTGCTTCCATTGTTAACCTTACAGTAGCTCAAAGATTCCATGAGGCTCCTACCACAATCTTATCACTCGCAGCCTACAAGGAACACCTTTCCAAAATAAGGGACTTGAGATAGTTATATCTCTGTGTCTCTGTCTGTCTGTTTGTCTCTGTGTCCATGTGTGCATGTTTGTCTCATTTTTCTGTCTCACTGTCTCTCACACATACATGTATTTTATATGAGTCCTTTTACCTAATGTGTATGTATAAATTTTAACTTTCACTTTATTGAAAGATGGACAAGATTGCAAATAACTGAAGTTGTTCTGGAAAGTATAAACAGGTTCTACCCATGTACACCTTTATCACAGTATCTGAGGTTTAGCTCTTTCTTTTCCCCATTTCTCCTCATAAAAGGCAAGTGGTTCAAATTTTTCTGTTTCCACACTGCAGAATATCCATTATCTTATTCAAAATTTAAGAAATATCATGTTTATTTTAGTCACAGGTATGTCTTTTACAGATGCAAAAAATAATGCTTTTGAACTTGTTGACACAGTAAGAACACATCACAGTTCAGTATGACTTGTTTTGATAAAAAAATAAATACATGCATCAAATGACAAGTGGTTCCTTAATACCATTATATGATTATTTGCTTCTTGCTAGTAAAATGTGCAGAATAACATCGAAGGACATAATTTTTTGCACATCTGAAATGATTATACAGAACCAGAAATGTACATGTACTGAGTTTATAAATAAACAAATATAAATCAGAATTTTGTAAGGCAAAAAGAATGATGTTTCTATAATCACTCCTTTAAATGCTTGGGTTCTAATGTTAGTTATGGTTGTTGGAACCCAAAAATGTTATATATAAATGAGGAAATCAATTACAGCTGACTAGCTGTATCACAAATGAACAGTTTCAGGCTGTATGGCCTACTGGCTATATATTATGCTGAAGTCAACATTTTCTTCTTTGAGTCAATGCTAGAGTTCTAATCTTCATGTTTGTACATCATAAAGAATCACTCTGTCCATAAGTTACATTCATAACATGTTTCCTCTTAAAGGGTTCTATCTTAAAGACTAACAATAGATTTTTCTCTTGTCTTTCTCTATTTTTTCTGGTTTGTGATAGTGATGTAAGAAATAGCCACACCAAGCCCACAGTCTCTTTAGGTCGTATGTACATCAGTCCTGCTGAATCAAGAAAATACATTTCCCTTGGAGTCATCCAGTCCTCTAACTCTTCAACCTTTGATCCTTATTTTCCAAATAGATTACTGAACTTTGAGAGGAAGGATTTGATGAAGATATACCATTTATGCCTGGTGGTTATGAAGTCACTTATTTTCTTCTCATTGTCCAGGTGTGAGGTTATGCATTAATTCTGATCTGCTCCAAAAAAATAATTTCACTGATTCGAGCTGTGAAAGACTTTCAGTGACCAAGAGTACAGCAGTCTGATAGTGGTATAACTGTATCTTGAAGTAGATTAATTTCCAGTTTCCTGCAGAACCACTGATTTCCAGCATGGTCATAAAATTTTACACCCTCTCCCTCATCAGGAATCAATAAGTAGTTAAAAATCTCAAATCTCACAAAAAAAATGCAGTGAAAAAAGCAAGGTCCAATGACTGCAGAATTATACCAGAACTTTGAAGAAGAATTAATGCCAATACTCCTCAAATTATTCTACGTAATAAAAATTGAAATGACATTTCCTAATTATTTTTATAAAGCCACTATTAACCTGATACCAAAACAAAACAACAACACAATAAGAAAATTAGAGAAATACCGTTATGAACATGAATGCAATAAACTCAATGAAGTACTTGCAAGCTGAATATAAGAACATATTAAAAAAAATATCTACCATCATGAAATTGAACTTATCTCAGAGATTCAGTAATGTTTCAAAATATAAAAATTAATGGATAAAGTCTACATCAAAAACAGATTGGAAAACAAAAAAAAAACACATAGTCATTTCACTAGATGCAGAAAAATCTTTTCACAAATTCCAACATCATTTCATGATATTATCTTTAAAGTATCTGGGGATATGAGAAACATTTCTAAATAAAGATAACATCAGTAAGTTCACACAGCCAATATCAACCTCAGTAGAAAGAAACTCAAAGCATTTCTATTAAAATCAGGAATAAGGCAAGGATGTCTACATTACCTAAGCTTTCCTGATGTAGAAGTTGAAGTCTTAGAGTAATAAGATAACTAAAGGAAATCGAGGAAATAAAAATATGAAAGGAAAAAGTCAAACTATCTTTATTTGCTGACTTATGATTTAACATGTTTTAATATGTAACAGAACCTTTAAAAATACATTGTGAAACTTCCTTTGTTGAGACACACTCTCAGCAATGTAGCAGGTTGTAAAATTAAGACACAGAACACAGTAGCTTTCTTCTATACTACCAACAAGGAGACTGAGAAAGAAGTTGGGGAAACAGTACCTTTCAAATAGCCTCAGATAACTTGGGATAACACTAATCTATTTCATGGATAATTAGCCATACTTGTGAACATGTTTATGCTTATAAAGATAACTAACATTCTGAAAAAAAGGCATAGAAGGATCAAACAATTTTTAGAAGGAGAATCACCCTTCATCTACTTTTTTAGAAATGATCTCCTTTTCCTCTTTTCTTTTATTTTGTATACTTTTGCACTGCATTGATCACATTTGTATGCATTATAATGCAAGCCTCATTCAGAAACGGTTCCATTGTTAATTATAAATCCTACACTTTTATTTAGATACAAATCCATTTAACATATCATTTGACTGTTATATTCTTAGTTTACAAAATAACAGTATCTTACAGTTTAGTACAGGGCACATGTAATAACTGCTCACAATACAGAAAATACTAGAGTAAATGTTATGTATCCTGTCATATTAAATGCCTTGATAAAGCAAAAAGGACAAACTGAGTTGAAGGACATAAAATAGCTAGTGACCAACATACACTACACACAATGTGATAGATAATTTGAAATCTCTGTAAAGACAATGTGTTGGTTTCTGTTCTATCTATCAGTTTAACCATGATGTGTAATAACATGTCACTGTCACATGAGAGAAAGTAGTTTCATTAGCAACTATTAAGAGAGTCAACACTATTCTGTATAAGTTTGAAATAAAGAAATACTTGTGCAAACATACTTTAGGTCTTTGTAAACATTATCATTCACAGATGGCTATCTCCAAGGCTTTAAAAAATAAGGAAACATTAACTAATCATACCAATTTCTTTGCATGGATCATGCAGAATATTCTTTCACATTGGCTCAGAACTTTTTTTAAATTTTATTTATTTTTTTTAACACTCCAGATTTTATCCCCCTCCTGGTCCACCCTCTGACTGTTCCCATCCCATACCTCCTCCCCAACCCCCTGACATCCACGAGGATATCCTACACCCACCACCACTACCATCACCCCACCAGACCTCTAAACTCCTTGGAGCCTCCAGTTTCTTGAGGGTTAGGTACACCTTCTTTGACTGAACCAGACCCAGTAGTCCTCTGCTGTATATGCGTTGGGGGCCTCATATCTGCTGGTATATACTACCTACTTGGTGGTATAGTTTCTGAGAGATCTCAGGGGTCCAGGTTAATTGAGATTTCTGATCCTCCTACATGGTCATCCTCTTCCTCAGCTTCTTCTAACTTTTCTCTAATTCAATCACAGGAGTCAGGAGCTTCTGTCCATTGGTTGGGTACAAATATCTGCATCTGACTCTCAGCTGCTTGTTGGGTCTTTTGGAGAGCAGTCAGGATAAGTTTCTTGTTGAAAGCACTCCATAGCCTAAGTAATTATGTCAGGCCTTGGGGCATCCCCTAGAGCTGGATCCCATTTTGGCACCTGTCACTAGACCTTTTTTCCTCAGGCACTTCTCCCTACAGTTCTTTCAGACAGAACCACTTATAGGTCAGAGTTTTGACTGTGGAATGTCAACGCCATCCCTCACTTGATGCCTTATCTTTGTAGAGGTGAGTTCTGTAAGTTCATTCTCACCACTGTAGGGCATTTCATCTAAGGTCCCTCCATTGAGTGCTGAGAGTCTCTTGCCTACCAGGTATCTGGTACATTCTGGAGGGTCGCATAACCTCCTATCTCCTGAGGTCGCCTGTTTTCATTCTTTTTTCTGGCCCTCATGACTTCAGTCCATTTCCCCTACCCAATACCTGATCATGTTCCCCTTTTCTTACTGTCCCTTTTCCCACCCAGATACCTCCTTTCCTCCCCCATGTGATTGCTTTCTTGTTCTCCCAAGTGAGATTGAAGTGTCCTCACTTTGGTCTTTCAGCTTTTTGACCTTTTTGAGTTCTGTGGACTGTGTCTTGGATGTGTATTCTGTATTTTTTTTTTTTGGGATACTACCCACTTATTAGTGAGTACATACCAAGCATATCCTTTTGGGTCTGAGTTACCTCACTCAGGATAATTTTTTCTACTTCCATCTATTTGCCTATAAAACTCAGAATTTCCTCCTACTTAGTAGCTAAGTAGTATTCCATTGTGTAGCCTATCATCTGCAAATAGTGACACCTTTATTTCTTTGCCAACTTGTATCCCCTTGATCTCTTTTTGTTGTCTTATTGTTCTAGCTAGCACTTCGAGTACTATGCTGAAGAGATATGTAGAGAGTGGGCATTCTAGTCTTGTCCCTGATTTTAGTGGGATTACTTCAAGTATACTTTTTCGGAGTTGGTTTGCAAGCTTTTGACATTAACTCTGTCTTCTGATTCACCATGATCTTGCTTTGAAGCACTGTTTGTCTAGCGCTTAAATAAATTGAACTTGATCTCCATTTGATTTTAACTTTGAATTCTCTGTAAAATTCATTTTTACCTTACTTTATTTTCAACATTGTTGTTAACATCTACAATCTCTATTATATCTTGTAGTGTTCCTACATGTCAAAATGCATGTATTCCCAGCCTGGTCTACAGAGTGAGTTCCAGGACAGCCAAGGCTACACAGAGAAACCCTGTCTCAAAAAGACAAAACAAAACAAAAAATGTATGTTTTGGATATATGTGTGTGTGTGTGTGTGTGTGTGTGTGTGTGTTCTATAGGAGGATGAAAAACAAAACATAGTTTTTACTAATCAGTTATGCTGTCCATATGCATTTCCTTTCCAATGGTAACTCTCACTTAATTTCAAACACTTCAGAGGTATAGCCTTAAATTAACACAATTCATGTTATCAAGAGAAAGATCTTTGTGTCTGATAAGCTATGTGAATAGTAAAATGTCTTAAATTGAATCTGAACTGGTAGTCTTGATGGTTTTACTATATGGCTTATCTTTATTCTCCGTTTTCTGGATAATTTTTGTGTTTTAATATCTGCTTATAGCCTATGGAATTATGCTTAATAACTTGTATTATCCATTTTATTAATATCTTAGATAGTTATACTGATAATAGGAACCTAATTAAATATAATCTAATTCTAACCCACAAAATACTAATTTGAGAAGTTTCACTACTACATTACCACCACATTCACACACACACACATACACACACACACACACACACACTTTCTACTTCTAAGCCATAACTGGCACCAGTTCTCATATAGATATCAAGTTAGTATATATTATTGAATATAAAAAAAAACTTGTAAAAATTAAATATATATATATGTACATGTATAATTTTAAAAATAAGCTCTAATGGTTTTTATTGACTTACTATATTATTAAGAAAAATAAAATTCTAGATTCTCAAGGATCAAAAAAGACCATTAAATTAAAATAAAGGCAATACACTGTTCAGAATGGAACTCATAAGTATGAGTTCTCAGTAGTGTTAGCTGATTCCACTACAGCTGTTATAATGATCTAAAATTGTGTTTCCAGGTGGTGGTGGCATACACCTTTAATCTCAGCACTTGGGAGACAGAGACAGTTTGGATTTCTGAGTTTGAGGGCAATCTGGTCTACAGAATGAGTTCTAGGACAGCCAGGGCTATAAAGAGAAACCCTGTCTGGAACAAAAACTAAAACAAAAACAAAAACAAAAAAATTGTTTTGAAAGTGAAGGCTCATTTATAAATGAATACCAGTATGGAATACTCACCAAAATGAAAACAAATTTGACAACGCAGATAAAAGTTTCAAGTTGTGAAAACTATTGCACATATATACAAATGTGTATATGCTGTCAAATATACATAAATATCATATATATATGCCTTTAACACACATGTACATATGAAATAAGTTGAAAGCATTCTTAGTATAAAATTATATTTGTTCTGATCTACAGGTTGAACAAACTTTACAACATCAACCTTTTTTTTAATTTTTCAAAGAAAAATAAGTTCATTGTAAAATAAATATATATATATAATTACTGTAATAGAATTTTAAGATGAATCTGAATGTTGTACCTTTTCATGGCTTTCATTAATTTCAAACTTTAAATATGTTCTGGACCATTAACATTCTAAACTACCTGTAGGCCTATGTACTGAAGGCTTTCTACAGAGATCTCTGACCCAACCAGGTGTGAGAGTTTATGCAAAAGGGGAGCATGTGTGAGCAAGGAGGGGAAGTCATTTATGCCTCTTCTTCTGCTGCAGTTGGCTCTTCCTCTGTCTCTACTGTGCTGTCAACTAGCCAGTGAGGAGTGAGGAGTGAGGTGGGCTTCAGGTGGAGTTTCAGGAAAGCAGACCTCTTCCCAAGTGTTACTGCTTTTATGACAGAAGCTCTTGAATGACAGAGTAGTTCTCACACACATTGAATCCTTCTGGATAGGATTCTTTTATGCAGTTTTGGGGTGGGTCAGAGTTTGACATAGGTACTTCTTATTGGCTTGGTCTGAGAACTTGGGGAAAACTTATTTGCATGTGGGAGGGCTTGGTGTGGCTTCTCTGTGACTGACAGCAATACACTTCTCTGGGGTGGGGTGTGGGAGGCTGTAGCCAGGGTACCAAGGGGCGTGGCCAGACACATGTGGTTCCTTACAGGTGAAAGTCACCTGCCAGGTTGGGGTTCAAAGCCTGTGTTGACCAGGGACCAGGCTGCTTGTGCACAGCTCACCGCCCTACAACTACCTGCATTTGTGTCTATTTCATTATCTAACAGAAAAAAGGTTTTAAGAAGGTAATCAAGACTTATTATGGAACATTAAGAATTAAAAGATACATAATTCTACACATTATACTCGGCTTCCCTGACCTTGTCAAGGGATTCTTTCAAAGGAAGAAATGGGAGCATTTGAGAGACCGAGGGTGATCATAGCCTCTACATAATAGCACAATCCTAGTAGACTCCTTGGCTTCCGCTTTGTGGCCTTAAGTAAAGTCTGTTAACACCATTCTTAGATTTTTTTGTTTCTAAGGAAACTTAAATATTTATTTTTATGACATTACTATTCAGGATTAGACAAGTAAATGGACAGTCAATGAAATCTTGGAAATGAATTGAGAAATGTGAAGCTATACACTAGTCAATCTCAGGATTTATGAAGCAACAATGTCTTAGGTAGGATTTTAATTGCTGTTAAGAGATACCATGACCAAGACAACTCTCATAAAAGAAAACATCAAGTTGGGGCTTGCTTAAAGTTTCAGAGGCTCAGTCCCATTAACATTATGGCAGAAAGCATGGCTGTCTGCAGGCAGACATGTTACCAGAGTTGCTGACAGTCCTATGCTTTTATCTAAAGACAGCAGCAAGAGAGTAGCTTCTGCAGGAAGCCAATGGGAGGGTATTTGCCACCTGGGTGGAGCTTGAGTACCAGGAGAGATAAATTTCCTGTACAGTGATACACTTCTTCCCACAAGGCTATACCTATTCCAACAAGGCCATGTCTCCTAATAGTGGCACTTCTCATGGGGCAAGCATACTCAAACCACCACAAACAGTAGTCTAGAGAGTCTTGTTTTGTTAAGTTATACATACAAGCCATATCAATAGAATAAATAGCAAAGAGAGATGTGGGCATCATATATTAAAATAATTTTGAGAAAGACATAAAAGTAAATTAGCAAAATCCAATAATGTCTCAACAAATTTTAAAGCAAGTGTTGGTATCCATAAAAATACATGAATTGTGACCATTTATAATATGCTATATTTGTGCTGGGAAGCTGAGAAGATAGATCAGCAGTTATAGCATTTGTTATGTAAGCAAGAGTCCAAAGTTCAGATGTCTAGAACATTCATAAATGTTGGATACAGGTACTAGATGCTTTAAATTTCAACCTTGGACAGGGCTGTGGTGGCACATGCCGTTAATTCCAGCACTTGGGAGGCAGAGTCAGGTGGATTTCTGAGTTTGAGCCCATCTTTGTCTACAGAGTGAGTTCCAGGACAGCCAAGGCTATACAGAGAAAACCCTGTCTTGGAAAAAAATTCAACCTTGAGCAGAAAAGAAAGAATCTACCAAACAAAATGGAGAGGCAAATTAGTTATATTTCTGAGTTTTAGGTTTGATTGAAAGACCCTACCTCCAAGGACAGAACAATAGAAGATAACTGATGTTGAGAATTAGCCTCAACATGCAGGCACACTCAGATATATGCAATTAATAAAAAGTCACTTCTGGATGACAATAGAACTAAAGTCTTAATGGTATTTATTATTATTTAGGTAAATATTTCATGTACCTATATAATTATATATAACCACATATATTTACATATAAATTATATATAGTTTTATTTATCTATTCAATCTCATAATAAATTATAATCAAGAAATCCATAGCTTTAAAAACAGCAAATAGGTGAATGTAGGAGTTTATAGTAAGAAGAGAGCAATAGAAAAGGATGTAATTGTATTACAATCTCAAAAATAAAAGAAATGTTAAGATAGATAGATTTTATATATATATGTATATATATATATATATATACACATGTGTGTGTATGTGTGTGTATGTGTGTGTGTGTATGTGTGTGTGTGAGTGTGAGTGTGTGTGTGTGTGTGTATGTGTATAATGTATATTTTAAGAACTCTTGCATAATGAAAAACTTCAGTTGCTCCCCAGGCTTTGGATATTCATTAATTTCCAAAATGATTCACTAAGACAGAATAGACAATGTAGACACTTGGATTAGAAAGACATTTGATTTAGTTAGAGAGCAAGCTAAAGGTGTAGTAATTTGAAAATGTTTAGGTAAAGTCATCATCTGATACCATACCTGGACCCCAGCTTCATGCTTACAAATTGCTTTCTCTTTTACTCCACTTTATCTTTATCTTTATTTATATATAGTTTTAAGATTCTGAGTTTTTACATTCAGAAATACATCTACATTTCTAATGAATACTCTACTATTTAATATTAAACATATAATATATATGATGGCATATACTTAATGTGAAAATGTTTTATTATTCTAAATTTCATTGTGTATATAATCTCATCTCTACTGACTATCTTTAATTAAATTGTTCTTACATTATACCTGTTCTTCAACTGGTGTAAGTAAGCTGGCATGCCAATCTCATTCACATTGTTCATAGTTTTAAAAGCTACCTCACACATTTTGGTAAGTCAGTTCAATCTTTGTGCTTTTCAAATTCAATTAAATTGAAAGGTTTGTCTACTTTGATAAGAGACAAGTGCAGAAAGCTAATGTCTTACAGAAAAAAAATGTTGCAAGGACAAAATATTATTTAACAGAGAAAGAGAAAAACATATCTTCATTTAACAACCAGAGTTTTTTAAAAATACTCTTTAATTACATAGAAGCTATTATTTTATATCATATCTGGCTTCAAACGTTTCTGTTTAACATAATATGAGAGAAACATATTTTACTTGAACATTAAAAACCACATTTTCTGCAGAAGCATATTAATGTTCATAATTCTAGAAGTGTCTATAGCTGTGTATAAAATAAGTATAAAATAAGTTTCATTTGCATTCATAAGAATGATAAACGAAGTATGACTTTTACTTATTTGTATTCAAAATTATGTCAGCATTTTTGGTGTAAAAACCTTTTCCAAATATGTATTTTCAAATTCTATGTTTTTCTCCCATCTACAGAGGAAAGTCTACTTGAAAGTTGTTTAGCTAATATTTTAAGGCAATAAATATGTATTAAATCTGTATGACAGGTCAAACATTCTGAAACACATCACAGACTAGCTTATAACTATGGTCACAATGCCAAAGGAATTCATAGCAGGAGAAGGCCAACAGGTACATGTGAAGCTAGAATACAAGGAAGATTAAAAATATATATTATTGCAAAGTGAGAAATCAGTGGATTGCTACCATGGGGAATAGAAAAAGTTGTAACTGAGCTGAGAAGAAGGAAGTAAATTAGAAGTTAGTAGAATGACCTTTTACATTGGAGGACTTGCATGACTGAAACAGAAAAGTTTATGGAAATGAATAAATACTGTGATTAGAATAGAGGACAGATATGAGTGTGGTAGGTAATGAACCAGGACAGGGAGTGCAGGGCTTAGTGTGAGTCAGTCATGAGGACCATAAATGGCTTCTGTATATTTCAAAATTTCTCCCATCTTTCTGTGCTACATTCTGTGTTAGAAGTTGATGATTGCCCTATACAATTTCAGAATCATTGTAAATTAGAATAAAAAGTATCATTCTATTAAATAGAGTAGAAATGAGTATTTTTAATTGCAAAATAGAATAAAAACAGACTTGTTGACATACAAATATATAGTTAAGGTAAAATTAACATGGCATAAAGTATCTATTTTAGTTACCTACTTTATTGTCTGAAGAGGGTTTGTGCATACGCATTGACTTATATGTGAAGCTCAGGGGATAACTTCTTAGACTCTCTCCTCCCATCTTGTGAGTTCCTGCAATTAAATCAACGCTCTACAGTATTCATGGCAAATATCTTGCCCATCCTGTGAACCCCAAGAAATTACAAATTTGCTTGACATTTTACTCATTATCCCCTCTGTTCTTGGCATCCATGATATCAAGAGCTAAGAATTTTGTAGCTATTATGTTTTATATATTTATATCACTTACTTTAATATTTAGTATATTCAACCTTGTCCTATAACTCTTGATTTCACATGATCAATTCTAACCTCTAAGGCACTTTGTGGGGAGGAGTGGAGGGGCAGAGGGAAATCTGTTCTGTTATTGAGTGAGGGAAAAGGACTGAAGCCCTGAGGGCCAGCAGAAAAAAAATGGAAACAGGCAACCCCAGGAAATCGAAGGGTGGGGGGAACCCTCAGAATACACTAGAGACCTGGGAGGTAAGAGACTCTCAGGACTCAAAGGGGGACCTTAGATGAAATGCCCAACAGTAGGGAGAGGGAACTTATAGAGTCTACCTCCAGTAGTAAGACAGGACATCAAGTGAGGGATGGGGTTGCCATCCCACAGTCACATCTCTGACCCATAATTGTTCCTGTCTGAAAGAATTACAGGGATGGAAATAGCGAGGAACCTGAGGAAAAGAGGGTACAGCAACAGGCCCAAAGCAGGATCCAGCTCAAGGCGAAGTCTCAATGCCTGACACTATTACTGAGGATAGGGAGCGTTCACAAAAAGGGACCTATCATGACTCCCTTCAAAAAGACCCAACAAGTGACTAAAAGAGTCAGATGCAGATATTTGTACCCAACCAATGGACAGAAGCTGCAGACCCCTCTTGTTGAATTAGGGAAGGCTGAAAGAAGCTGAGGAGAAGGGCGATTCTGGAGGAGGAACAATCTGGACTCCCGAGATCTCTCAAACACTGGACCACCAAGCACACAGCATATACCAGCTGATATGAAGCCCCCAACACACATACAGTAGAGGACTTCAGTGTCTGCATTCACTCAGAGATGATGCACCTAACCCTCAAGAGATTAGAGGCCCCAGGAAGTCTAGAGGTCAGGTGGGGTGAGAGGTGGGGCATATGTGAGACCAGGGGCAGGGGATGGTACTATGGAGTGAGTGTAAAAAATAATTTAATTAAAAAAAATAAATTATATGTCACTCCTATGTCACTCCTGGTTTTTCTTGCATTATCATTATCATTTTCCCTAAATTAGTTTTTTTTTCTGTAAAAAGTTAGCTAGCTGTAATTCAGTAATTATTGGATGACTTGTTAAATACTGAGCATAATATCTTACATAATGCCTTTCAGGAAACTCACCTATATGTATGTATGTGCACACACACATACACACACACACACACACACACACACACACACACACACACATACACACATACAAACACCTCCACTAGAAATTTTAAGACTGGTGGTAATTTATTTTGTGAGAAGCTAAAGTAGTAATAGCAAATTATTAAAATTCATGCTGATGACTATTAAAAAATACCTTTGCATGCTGTCAATCTTCCATTTGTTTGGTACTTAAATTTTCAATAAATTAAACAGAAGATGTGTTTTTCTAAAGTTGTTTTGTTTTAATTTAGGACATAAATCTCTGAAGAAAAATACTAATGTATTTTACTAATACATGACATTTCTCTGGTCCTTGCATCACTTAACCTGTCTATGAAGCAAAGAAAATAGACAAGACAGTCTTTAAATCCTCCAAGAACTCTTTTAAAGATCCCTTTTCTCTATAATTACTGGTATGATTTTTAAAAATTTTTCCAAAATCCAGCATTGTAAAATTTTGCTTCCTATTGCTGCAATTGGATTTGATCCTTTAATCGGCAGCCATGTTTATTCCCTAAATTAGTTCTCAAAGGTCAACAATCAATCAATTATCTACTGCTTTCCTGTGTTAATTGGTAGTATATGTTTGAAAAGGCTTTAAACATCAATGTTTGCATTCTGACTCTGAAATCTAAAAGGCTCCAGGAGGAAAAGAAGGTTATTTTGGAAGATATAGTAGGCTCAGTTTCTAATGCAGAATGCATGTATTTAATTGCCTTTATATTTCTGGCTTTTTTTTTTTTAATGAAGCAGTGTATATTCCGTATCAGTACTTGCTTATTTGAAAAGCAAAATCGGAAATATGAATACATCAATAGACACTTAAGATATGATAGAAAGCAACCACAGAAAAATAAGGATGAGACTATTCATCAAAAGTTTTATATAGGTAAAGGCAAAGTTGGACATTTTTTTTAAAAAAATTATATCTCATATTATATCTGGTTCCTATTTTCAATATAGTAAACCATCAAGTAAACTGTACATTGTGAAATCAATATGATTAAATAACCATGAAAAAATAACTGTGAGATAGCCTACACAACTCCAATTCCTGGGTGAAAATCTGAGAGTTAAAAAAATTGAATTATGCTCTACTCCTCTACTCTTTTACTTCTCTTCTCTCCTCTCCT
>JADRCD010212346.1:18740-49474 GCA_019843815.1 Montemys delectorum | reverse complement strand
CACACACACACACACTCACACACCATTGCACATGTACACATAGACAACTCTAATGATACTGCACTCACCTCTCATTTCTTCTGCAAACTTCTGGCTCTGACTCAAACACACTTGGACTTTACCAAGTTCTTCCTCCAGGTGGCAGACTTCTCTGGTCCTTTGCTCAGACTGACTCCTCATGAGACTGTTTTCCTTCTTCATTTCCTGAAAAACATATTTAGTTTGTCTTAATCTAAACAAATGCTCAAGGGAATCCCAATTTCTGCCTTAATAAATGGCCTTCACAGATCTACCTGATCTCAGTCAGCAATCCAACTTTCCTTTCCAGTATCTAATGAAAGTATCATGTTATTTGAATCAAGTTACATCATAAGAGCAGGCATCAAATCTAAGAATTATCTTATACCTTCAGGATATATACTTCAAACTTCCTGGTTGTTAAAGAAGAAAAAGCCTATGGATAAGATAATTAAAGACAAGAGTTTCAGATTCTTATCAAGCCAGACTGGTCAAACAAACAAACAAACAAACAACCCTACACTAATGTTCCAAGAACAAATTTTTGCTTTTCACTGCAAAAAAAAAAAAAAAAAAACCAGTATAAGGTTTACTATCACAAGAGTGCCCTTATAGATGAAATTTCCTTCAATAACTGCTTTCACTAACACAGCCTACAGTGGTCATGTATGTGTACTGGAATATATACTATGAGAAATGCATATATGAATAAAACAGCACCTCAGTCTTCAGCAGGGTCACCTCCCCGGTGGAGGGTGTGGTCCTAGTCACTCAATACATATCTAACAGAGCTAACTGCTCAAAAGACACCCAACCGGGCTGGCGAGATGGCTCAGCAGGTAAGAGCACTGACTGTTCTTCTGAAAGTCCTGAGTTCGGATCTCAGCAACCACATGGTGGCTCACAACTACCTGTAATGAGATCTGACGCCCTCTTCTGGTGCGTCTGAAGACAGCTACAGTGTATTACAGAGTGGGCGGGGCCGGAGTGAGAGGGGCCGTCCTGACTTCAATTCCCAGCAGCCATATGATGGTTCATGGCCATCTGCACAGCTAGTGTACTCATACACATAAAATAAATAAATACATCTTTTAAAAAAAAGAAAGAAAGAAAAGAAAAAGACACTCAACAATCTATGTGACATCAAAAGCTAGCACAGAATTCATCTTGGCTAGGAAAACCTGAGCATTCACAGCTTCATTAGGTCCTTGAGTAAGTAAATATTCATACACAGAGGGATGTGTACAGCAAAGTAACACACATACATACACACATGCATACATACATGCATACATACGTACAAGTGCAATATCATTCCACTGTGTTAGGAATTCTTAAACTAAATCACACAAATGTATACACCAAATAAAAACATTACTCCGCCTTAACAAACTAAGACTGATACATTAAAAAAACACTCCAGTCGCACTTAAACCTGCTTCCTTTAGGTTTTTTTATTACTATAATCTTTATTAGTGTGGGCATCCGTGCATGCATGCACTGGAGAGGCAGGGCATGCTCTGGCACATTTATGTACAAGAGGACAACTTGGGGTAGTCAATTCTTTCATTCTACCATGTGGGTTGGTGGCAGGAACTGAACTGAGGTTAATTTATGTAGACCAGGCTGGCCTCACACTTGATATCTACCTGCTTCTGCCTCCTGAACACTGGGATAAAGGCACCTCTTGAAACTTTTAATAATATTTTAATAGCTGAAAGGTACATCCACCTACATTACACCCTACCCTCAAGAACTGGCATATCACCACTAACCGAGAGAGCTTAACAACTCTACCCCACATCTTATGGAATGAAAGAAATCCGTAAGGCATTTTTAATTATATTTCAAAGTCACCCTTCTGAGAAGTACGAAGACATTTTTTGAATCTTAAAGAAACAATTAAGACCCATCCTCCAAAACCTCACTGCACTGTTAGAAAACAGATGGCCCCGGCGATGCTATACTGGAAGGCTGCCTTCAATTATCAGTCTGGTTACTACCAGCAGATGGGTACCCATGTAACAAAGCCAAATTCAAGAAGAGGGAGAATCTGGCTACTAGAAGTACTTGAAAACTTGCTGGCAGCTGCTGTGTTCATGTATATACACATTCATTCCATCATTAAAATGAGACATAGGCTGTTGTCAGTATCACACCCTTGTCTCCTGTGTTCTGATCCTGTCTTGCTTACACTAGGAAATTGACTATGGAATTAAGATATCAATGAGAACTAAAGGACAGCTACAAAAGATCTTAAGACCTTAACCTGCAAACTAGTCGGTACTCAAGCTTGCAAGGAAAAAAAATTATGACGGTGAATCAATGTAACTGATTAAAATTAGATTAATAAACTACAGAAATGTAATCACTTGTTTGTTCTTCAGACTAAGGATAATCACCCGTCTAATGAGATCACAGATGGAAAAGATAGAACGCTTTAAGAACTCTGACACATGCAATAGGGCATTGTTATTAGTATTTCTTCCCCAAATGTAACAGTTGCAAGATCATCAGAGTTGAATCATGGATTGCTTTACTATCTTTACAACCAAATCAAATCTGGGCCTTGAAAAGGAGGCTGGGGAGGCAGTACCAGATAAACAGAGTGCACCTCCACCGGGGGTGGGGGTGGGGGTGGGGCCTTGGAGAGAGCAGGTACCACAAAGGGGATGGGTGGCTGTTATGTCTGCATGCCTGTCATCGGTCTCTCTGTCTTAGTCCACAACTGCAGACATTTAAGAAAACAGCAAGCTCAGTGAAGAGATTAGGGTGTCTTTCTTCATTCTGGCATTAGCTCTGTAAATACTGGTTCCTAACGAAGGAATGTTCAGCCAATCCTGGGACCCAGCAGGCTTATAATGCTATGACTGCAACCAACCCAAGAATTTTAAGAGGCCAGAATTTAGAAAATGAACATCTGAAAATGGATGCACAGGCTGCCATCCATCCATCAGCAATTAGTTTTCCACGAGGCTACAGCCACTTAAGTCTTGATTGGGTAGCTCATTAGCAACAATGAGTTAAGCATACAAGGGTATATTCTCCTAGGCATCTCTTCTGTCCTCACGTGATTTGCAAAATTGGGCAACACACTGGAAAACAGCAATCTCTATACCACAAGCCAACACTGGAGCTTAGCAAGCAATCCCACCCAGAGCAACTTGGTTTAGGAGCAGCAAGGGAAGCATCGCTTCCTAGGGCCAGGCGAAACAAAGTGCAATTTGAGTGTGCATTTCATGATCCCATCCACGAGAACAGCTCAATATGTCCCCTGCTGGGTGAAGGCTATCTATGTGGGAATGGAATGGATGCAAAAATGTGCTTTCTCCCTTCTACTTTGTCATTCTTGCCTGCCAGACCACATTCCTTAGAGGACCTAATACAATACAGATCCCCATGCCTAGAAAGGTCCCCAAGCGAGCGTTTCCTCATCCTGCCTGTCAATGATGGCATTTTATTGCCAAACCCCAGTGCAATGGAGGCTGGCACTCGAAGCCGGGCGAGCAGCTTATCTAATCCCCACATCACTTTGATACTAAATGTTAACTTTAGCCTTGATTGGGCCATTAAATCACATTTCCAGCACTGATAATTTCTAATTGCGAGAAGTATATTAGTTTACTAAACACAGTCAAGGAAAATTTCGGTACAACTGTCACTTTATTTCAGCATCCAAAACCTATAAGCTCACTGAACTTGTTTGTGCTTACTTATAATTAGATACAGAAATATGAAAATTCTCAGATGCACTGTCTCCTGGCCATGACCCTTCTGGGCTGAACCATAATTGCAAATAATTTTAACATCAAAGGTCACTGATATTTGTGAAACAAAAACAGCAAGCACATCCTGGACTTCCATGCTTTATTGGACATTTACATGCTGGGCACTGGGCCACATACTTTATATGAAACCATGGACTTAATCATGAATAGTCTCGAAAAGGAGGGGTATTATTTGCATGTGTATGCAGACTAGGAAGGGGTCACCCCAAGGTAACACAGCAGACGGTCTACATTGACATTGTTCCCATTGGAACCACCACCATGATAATCCCAAGGCTACACCAGCACTCTCGCTGACAAGCCACTTCTCTGACCCAACCACAGTTCAGAGTACAAGAGCCAGGGAAGCCCTTTCAACTCTTGCTGTTTTATCCCAAGAGAATACTCACAGACAGACAGAGACATAAATTAAGATGAACAGTAAATTTGTATCTTGGCCCTGTGCTAAGCGCTTTTCACACATGACTATGTTCATTTGAACATGGTAGGCATGTAATGCAGAGCAGCCTGGAACTAGAAATAGCACTGTAACGCAGACCCATGGGGATAAAGTTAAGTCTTCAGAAACACCTGCAAGACAATGTCCAGACTATTAAATGTCCCAGCAAGTCATGTCAAAGGTGTTTAGACTCTGAACCAGATGATAGTTCTACAAAATGTTTGACCGGGCAGCCAGTCAAGTCACAGGAGAGTTCCTGGCTAAAAGGGAAGCTCACAGAGGGAAGAGCTTCATGCCAGTCTGCCTGTGGAAATGTTAGCAGAAGCATCTGCTGGTTGGTCCCCACTGGCCAAAAGGCAAACATTTGTTTTGCTGCAATAAACATGCACTGGAAATGTTTGCAGATGAACCCATCACAGGGTCTGACTGAATGCTTTCCACTTGGAGTACAGGAGCTGAATGCCCCCGCCCATCTCCAGCAGTCTTCTCACGTTGTTGCTGGCTGCTTTAAGAACTTCCTCTTTGCTATGACAGGTGTTCACACTTACAGTGGAATACCATGGGGGCAAATATATTTAGACTTACTTTACCACCTAGATAAGGAACTGTCATTACGGATACAATTATTTTTCCTTCATCGTTAGCAGGCTAAAAAAAAGTGATGACAAAACCAGTTCAGTAGTAGGAAACATTTTCTTGTAATACCTGAAAAGCCACCTCTACTGCTCCTCTGTTCTCTGTTTATTTGTGGCTCTAGTCAAATCCATCCATCAGCTGTTTCTAAATGCTTAAGGCCTTTAAAACAAACTCCAGGCTACCAAAAAAGTTCAGAGAAGCCAAACTGACACATGTAGGAATAAAATCCCCCAGAACACTCCAACAGCCATGCCCTCAGCCACTGCCTGGCAGGACAGGTACCAATGAGCAGGCTGCACACTGGACGGACCCTGCGGTCAATCTTCACTCCTAAAGAATGAATCCATTTATAATTACATTATTTTATTGATTTATTTTGATAGTGCCAGAGACTGACCTAAGGTCATTTCTCTAAGTCTATGATTTCCATAGGGTTTTTTAATACTATGTAATTCCAAATTTATCCTTCAAAAAGGTTTTCACACTTCAGCACTGTAGAAATAAGGCAGGCTCTATACTAGCCTGGGACACACAGCCAGAGTATATGCATCTCAAAACAAAAAGAGCACGTGTATGCCAGCACAGGCCTGTGATCCCAGACCTGGGAGAAAGGAGCAGTGGGATCCGGAATTTAAGGCCTATGTTAGCTACTTAAGTAGGCTTTAGGCTATTCTAGACAACTTAGACTCTGTCAAATAAATAAATAAATAAATAGATAAATAAATAAATAAATAATAAAGAGAGAGGTAAATTAAATAATAATCCACATTAACAGTTTCATTTACTCCCTTTAAATTCCAAACAATTCCTTTTTTTTTTTTTCATAATTCCACCTCTCAAGTGGTCTAAAACAATCTTTTACACAGTGGTTCTCAGTCTTCCCAATGCTGTGACCTTTTAATATAGTTCCTCATCTTGTGATGGACCTTCAAACACAAAATTGCTTTCGTTGCTACTTCATAACTGTAATTTTGCTATTCTTATGAATCATAACGTAAACACCTGATATACAGGATATCTAATATTCTACCCCTGTCAAAGAGTCATTCGACCCCTGAAAAGGTCTTGACTCACAGATTAATAACTGCTACTTTACAACTCATAATTCTAGAACTGGCGCTACAGCTCAGAGGCTCAGAGAAGTAGCTGCTGCTCTTGCTGAGGACAGAGGCTTTCACAACTTCTCTTCTGGCCTCTCTGGACAGCAAGCATACATGTGGTGCACAGATAATACATACATATAAATGAAAAATTTTAAAACTTGATTATATATTTTTTTGTATTTTTTTATTGGATATTTTCTTCATTTGCATTTTAAGTGTTATCCCTTTTCCAGGTTTCCCGCCCAACCCCCTGGAAACCCCCATCCTACCCCCACTCCCCCTGCTTCTATGAGGGTGTTCCCCCACCCACCCACTTCCGCTTCTCCCACCCTGGCATTCCCCTACACTGGGGCATCGAGCCTTTGCAGGACCAAGGGCCTCTCCTCTCATTGACGTGCGACAAGGTCGTCCTCTGCTACATACGTAGCTGAAGCCGAGAGTCCCTCCATGTGTACTTTTTGGTTGGTGATTTAGTCCCTGGGAGCTCTGGAGGGTCTGGTTGGATTATATATTCTTAATTCCTCATGCTAAATGCATGAGTAATCATTTCAAAATAAAAAGGACAATAAGGACATTAGGCATATATAAAACACATTAACATCTGGAAAAGAAAAAAATGTATGGTACTAATAAAGTACTGACAAATTAAACTACAGAGTCCCTTTTTGGACCAGGGAAATGACTCAGCACACACAGATGTTGATCTTGAGTTTGATCCTGGGAACCCACATAAGGATGAAGACAGACTACTGCCTACAAGTTGTTCTCTGACCTCCATGAGCATGTGGTAACTCGCATGCGCATGCACAAACACACACACTTTGTTTTCCCAAGAAAGACATTCTCTTTCATCCTGTGTGGGATCTGTTCCTTGACCCTTCTGCTCACATACCTCGCTGCTTCTCCTCAGCTCATTTTCTGTGATCTGACTTGCCTGAAGAGATTGCTCTGCTCTGCTGAACTTGTGTCTAATTTCTTCCAAACTCCTTTCTAACTGTTGCTTCACTGATGTGACCTACAAAAGAGAAAAAATAACCAAGCTCTGAGTACATGTTCTCTGCAAATAATCAACCATTCTTAAAGATTAAGAAAAACAAAAGAACTGAGAGATGAGGAGAGGAAGACAGACTGAGAGAAAATGGGTGACCATCCCCTCGCTATGTAGAATGCTGTGGGATTCGCCATGTACATCCTATGCACACCCTCCTGTGAATGTTGCCTCATCTCTATACTACCTATGGGTGCTATGTAAGTAGTTACAGGGTTAAGGAAAATAACAAGAAAGAGTCCATATGTTTCCAGACCATCATAGGCCTAACTACACAGTATGCAAATGAGCCAGAGACACACCCAATATTCACACTACAGAGAGAAATTAAACAAACCAAAGAAAATAGAGCATCAGAGATTGAGGATAGATGTGACAACCAGGGATGCTAAATGTAGAAGTGCAGGCCTCCCCACCCATGAGCTAACAGGAACCCAAGAGTAGCACTGTAATCAAGGCCTGAGCGGAGAGCCAGGGACCACATGGCAAAAATGAAGCAAGTGAGGGGAAAACAGGAGATGAACTTCACAGGGAATTAGGGAAGGCACCTGGGCTGCCACCCAAGCAAGACTTGGCCTAGTGATGGGGCAGTAAGTGACTACACAGATCTGAGCAAAGAAGCTATGGGATCTGACTTCCCTTTGGTCGCTTTGCTCTGCTTACTGACTGAAAACAGACTTTCTTAAACAAGCACAGATGGGGGTTTGGGAGGCAGACAGGAAGCTAGCATGGCTACTGAGAATGGCAACTGGGATCGGGATGTTGCAGTGAACATGTTTAAAGCAGTTGTATTCAACATCATGTATTAACATTGACAAAAAAGTCAAATTCATTCTTAGCTTGGAGGAAGGGCACATGGGAAAGTTACTGGGGTGGATGACAAAATTAGTCCCTGATAAATAATGGTGACAAGACCACATGGTACAGAATATGTAAAAGCCAGGGGGTGGAGATGACCAGAGTCAAACATGTCCTCTGGACAAGACAGGACACGTGAAGTGTACAGCAGCTGTAGTTGTATGTTCAAGCCCTACACAACACCAGGTTAGTCAACACTCCAGCATAGACTGGGGAGGGGAGATAGCTCTCTCCCATTCCTAAGTGATGGCTGCGGAGAGAGGAGCAGTTTTCTTTAAGGGTATGGCCCTGCTCCACTGAGTGCTCCACACCGATGTGTACATTAAAAGTACAAATCGGACTCAAGAGTTATAAAAAACAAAACAGGATATGGAGTTGGGAGTGTAGCTCTAAAAAGCATTAAGAAGAGAAAGGAGGTGAAATATGATTAAAATATATTGTATGCATGTTTTAATTTTTTAAATAAAAAAATATTACAAAATAAAATATACTATCATTCACACAGGAATATACACATTTACATTACAAAATACAAACACACACAAACAACTGTGCATCAACAAAGGTAGATTCAGCAGTTTTGACAAACTAGGTTGAGATGTGAGACGAGAACTGTGAGAAACCTGGAAGTGTGGGCCTGTCACTGTGAAGAACGTAATTCCTGTTGAGAAGGCTACAGGGGGCTAAAGGAGGTCCTCATCCAGAAAACAGCTGACGTTTACAATCAGTTCACACAGGTGCAATGCCACAGACTGAAGACATAGAACAGGAGTCGTCATAACACAGGCAGCATGCGAAGCCAGAAACCTGGACGTACCACTCACAAGAGTCGGAAATCAGCCACGGGGTCTGCCCAAACTGTAACTCTCCGGGGAAGGAAGTTCTTAGACAGCTCCTCATTGTTATATACCCTATAATGACCTGCGCTGATATTCAGACCTAAAAACCCAATCTATCATCCTTTTTCTAAGAAAACTGGGCCATAAAGATTGTTTTCTACTTTGAAAGGGAACTAAGGACAGAATATTTAAGGAGACAGAGACCTGGACTGACTTCCATAACAAAAGCACCAAAAAGCTGATCCCAAGGGTGTTGGGAAGAAAACAGCCATTTCAGAGAAGGGAGAACAAAGGAAGGGGAGAATGGCTCTCGGGTTCTAAAGACTGTCAGACAGGAGCAGGGTCTGCGGTCGGTCACTACTGTTTGCTCAGTAGGGTGACTACACACAATAGTTATGTTCTGCACAAATGCTGGGACAAAGGATTTTGAAAGTTTTCAGCATAAACAATGACAAATGTTTAAAGTAGACATGTTAAACCTGTAATATTACATTTTTCAGAAAGTATGTATCGGATGTCACATTTTTTTCCTGCTTCTCACTTTCAGTTAAAACAAGACCTAAGTCAACTAAGACACAAAAGGAGCACACGTGCAGAACTGCGAGAACTAAGTTCAGCACCCTACCTTCTCCAGGTCCAGCCGGAGGACGCTAAGCAAATGCTTGGTTTGCTGTAACTCCTGGGTAAGTCTGGTTTTCATCTGAGTGTACTCAACGTCCAGAGCTTGGAAAGACTGATGCTGTCGAGACAGCTCCTGAAAAGCAAAACATCACATCAGCCAACCAGTAACTAAGGTGATTCCAGGCACAGGTGCAGCATCAAGTCCCACCAGGCAACGCTATTTGCAAAGTGCAAGAGACAACAGGGAGTCATGCTGACCATCTACTGAATACCACACACAATCCCATATGCTGATCCCTGCTAATCAAATCCAGGTCTGACCACATGGAAGCCAGCCTATTTCCACCTATCACCTATCTTAGTTGTCTCAGTTCTGGACGGATGAAGGGCAGGAAAGAATAGCTGAGCTGCAATCAACACAACTTAGCATAGAACACACTAAAAATTTAGGCTTAGGTGCTAGGAAGATGGCTCAGTATATAAAATGCTTGCCATTCATGTATGAGCATGGATCCCAGGAACCCCAGAAAGTCTAGGCAGATGTGTAGCCAGCTGTATTCTCAACACTCAAGAGGCAAAGAAAGAGGATCCCCAGGGCAAGCTGGTTAGCTATAATAATAAATAGATCAGCCAGCTCTAGGTTCAACTCAGAGAACCTGCCTCCAAAAATAAAGTGGAGAGCAACTGAAGAAGACATTCTGTACCAACTTCAAGCCTCCTCACTGATGCCCATACATGTGTATGTATGTGTATGTACATCTGTACTCACATGTGTCCATACACATATAGGCATGCTTTTAAAACAAAACAAACAAAACAAAAAGACTATAGGATCAGGCATGGTGACACACATATACCTAATCCAGCACTTGGGCAGCAAAAGCAAAAGGATCAGTCATTCAAAGAGTAGTTCAGATAAGCTTGGGCTAAATAAGCTCACGTTCCAAAAGATTAAGAAATAAAAGGGGGCTTAACTAGTCAGTCATACACCATTTACGATGGTATATGTCTTCATTTGAAAGAACAAGTAAGTGCTACTAGTTGATTCTGGCAACCAAGGGAATGCGGATTCCCATTTGTGCTCCCACTGAAGCACCTCAACAGCCCACTGATGAGACCCTCCCAGGCCACCCTGGAGTCCCTGACTCCCTCAAACACCAGCCTTAAAGGACGGCTGAAGAACACGAGACAACCCTCTGACTGTAGAGCACGAGCTTAAACATGTCCTTTCCTAGTCAGCATTAAATCCCACGCCATAAACAAGACCAGCTCCAAACAAGGAGTCCATCCGTGTGAGTCAGGAAGGGAATGGTGGAAAAGTATAAAAATGCAGATGTGAGGGAATGCATGGCCTTATGCTCACAGAGCATGCCTGCTCCATAATGTCCTCGTCATGATAAATACTTCTTCCTTCCAAGCTGCAAAGGCAACAGCTCTTTCTCACAAAAAGCCCTCCTAAGGCGAGCCAGCCCAGTCAGCTTACCTCTTGAAGCTCCTTTTCTTTCTCCTTAATTCTCTGTTCCAGGGAACGTTTAGCACTCTCTGCATTCTGTCGATGACAACTCAACTCCTCAGTCAAAGTTTTCAGCTTTTGTTCCAAGGTAATACACTGGTAAAATAAAGATAAAAATGTTCCATACAAAACTAGTCACTCAGAGAATGAAGTCGAATTTTGTGTTTTAAGAAATTTTAGTCCAGGCCAGTGTAGTGATCCATACCTTGAAACCCACCCAGCACTGGGGAGGCAGAGGTAGGCAGATCTCTGAGTTCAAGGTCAGTAGGGTCTACATAGTAAGTTCCAGGCCAGCAAGGGCTACATACTGAGAACCTGTCTCAAAAAATAAAATAAAAATAAACTGTAATCCCTAGAGTCTGTTTCATGTTTACCACGTTTGGGTCTTTTTATTTCCCTTAAAGTCAGGTTCATATTCATTATCCAAATCCTAAGGTCATTATGATTCTATAAGCACATATGAAATTTATAATGGAGGAAATATCAGCAAGGACGTTAAACATCAGTACATTTTAAAAACATTTCACAATGCATGCCATGGGAAAGGGAGACAGCGGTATTAGAACAGACCAAAAACACTGCATGGCAAGCAGATCAAAAGGTAGCACTAGGCCTGAGAGCTCAGGACAAGGCTGACAGTCTAACCCCAGTCCCCAGAGCATGCATGAAGAGCAGGTCTGTAAATCTAGCATTCCCATGGCAAGATGAGGGATGGAGACATGAGAAGTACCCAGAAACCTGTGTTCCAGTTAGGCCGAGAACGTACTCCTGTAAGTTGTCCTCTGGCCTCCCTCACATAGAGCATCTATAAACAATCTATACAGGCAGCGATACTGACCTAGTGATCTAGGCGCTAAAAGTAACTAGGGTAAGATCCTTACTGTCCTAGCAAAGTCTGTTGCAACCACATTAGAGACAGACAGACAGACGGGTCCCCCGACCCCCGAGTCAAGGTCTCACTATGCAGCCCTGGTTGGCTTGGACTTGCAACACTGACCAAGGTAGCTTCAAACTCAGGGATCTGCCAGACTCTCTCTTTCTGGTGCTGGGATTAAAGGAATGAACCACCATGCCCAACCCATAATGAATCTTTGTGAAAAACTTTAAGTATTAAATATACTGCTTCTTTCCATAATATTCCTTATGCCATTGCATTTCTAGAGGCTCCCAGAACCCCAGAAAAACCCCAGCTGTTTTCTCATTATGTGCTCACAAGCAACAGAAAGAATATGCTGGTGCCTTCTTACACATCCAGTTATCTGCCAATTTTAAAATTACATGGAAACTTAGGGTATTTTCCTAAAATTAAACAAAATTGTTTTAATCAGTCAAGTGTTGAGATTCATTCCATTCCTAGAAGCCATCCCTTTAAGTTCAAATCCTAAAATGGCTGACCCCCAAAATATAACATTAAAGCGTAATAAGAAAGCTTTATAGGGGCCGAAGAGGGGGCTCAGAGGTTAAGTGTACTGGCTGCTCTTCCAAAGGACTAGAAATTCCCAGCACCTACATACAAGCTCACAACTGTCTGTAACTCCAGTTCCAGAGAATCTGACACCCTCACACAGACATGCATCCAAACAGAACATCAATGCACATAAATTAGTAATCAAAAAACCAGAAAGCTTATATTAATGGGGAAAGAGTTCTCCACTCTGTGAGATGCCTCGATTTAGTAAGCCTCCCCACTAATATGTTTTCTTTGAATTCCCAATACATACATGTTTGAGTGTATGTGTACATGGGTTTACAAATATGTAGAAAGGGGTACACGACCAGGTGCAAATGGGGACCAGAAGTCAACATCAAGGTTCTCCATCTTAGTTTTTCAGGCAAAGTCTCTCAATGATACTGGACGAGTTCATCAATTCTGCTGAGTTCATCAATTCTGCTGGACAGCCTAGCCAGCCAGCCAGCAGCAGGGGTCATCCCTCTGCCTCTGTCCCCACCTCACTCCACCCCCAGTGGTAGGACTACTGACACATGTAACTATTACCAGCTATGTTGAACTACTATGTGTGCATATGTGATGGGGAAGCACAACACATGCAAACAGGTCAGAGACCAGCTTCTGGGAGGGAGCCAGTTCTCTCCCACCATGGGCTCCAAGGACTAAAGTCAGGCTGTCAGTTTCTGCAGCAACTACTTTTACCCACTGAGTCAATTCACAGACCCCATTTATGTACGCAAGTAATTTAAGCCTGAGTGTTGGGGACAGATGAAACTACTGTCCTCAGGCTTGTGTGAGAAGCACTTTACTGAGAAAGCCATCTGTTCAGCTACCCAGAGTCTAATTTAACACTATTATGAGTATTATATTGGAAATCTGAGAATTGAAGAAGACATTATGCAATATTTTGCTGGAAGACAAAATGTCAGTTATTAACTAAGCAAAGATGAACAGTACCAAACTAGTCAGTGGTGCCTAAATGATTTTGGAAATACCAGAACTTTAAGAAGATAAAAGTGAGCTTTACATAGTGGCACATTTCAGCATTCAAGACTGAGACAGGAAAATCATCAGTTTGAGGCCAGCCTGAGCTACACAATGAAACAGTTTCTCAACAAAAGCCACTGAAAGTTTTACATGTGTACATATGTGTACTCCATCATGCAGATGAACTTCCAGCTGTTTATTTGGGTGCTGGGGCTCCACTCAGGTCCGCAGCAAGCACTTTACCAACTGCACCATTTCCCTAGCCTCAGAAAACATTACATGCTTAAGCCAACAGATCAAATTCACCTTCTGCCTCAGACACCAAGATACCTTCATTGCCACAGTAAGCTTTAAGTTTTTAAATTCCCAAGCAATAGTACTACGTGATTTATAAAAAAATATAAAATTTAACAAACACTGACTGAGAACCTACTCTGCTCTGCATATGGAAATGGATCAACAACTCGAACCTCACTGGCCAAAAGGACAGACTGGCATTCTGAAGATTAAGACAATCTTACAAAAAAACAAAAAACAAAAACAAAAAAAACCCCACCAAAGTAAATGGACCCTTGGTGCCCTCTACTGGTACTCCCTCAAAGGGCAACACATTCCTAAGGGAGTGCAATCCTTTCTTATAGATAGGGTACATTAAAATAGATCTTTGAAGGTACTTATACTTCATTCAAAAATATTTTGAATGCCAACTGTGGCACCAGTTATGCACAGTCCATGTGTAAATAACTGGCCACTAGATGTCATGTATGCTCCATAACACTCTATGGCAGTGGTTCTCACCCTTTCTAATACTGTGACCCTTTAATACAGTTCTTCATGTTGTGCTGACCCCAACCATAACATTATTTTCACTGCTACTTTACAACTATAATTTTGCTACTTTTATGAATCATAATGTAACTACATGCTATACATGATATCTAATATACAACCCCTGTGAAAATGTCATCTGAATGACCCACAAGTTGAGAGACAATGCTCAAAATTGTAAGCTCAGGTTCTTGCAACTATATAATTTATCACCCTTCTAGACTCAAACTAAAGTCTGAAAATTGTTAGAAAAGACCCAAACTACAAGCAAGCACTCAACACTTGAGAACACAGAGTACACTAGCTCCATTTTTTTTAAATAAGCAATTCCAATGACACACAACATAATGCAATGTCAGCGAAACATTTAACAAAGTCTCCTGAGGCACAAAGAAAATGAAACTCAATTTTCAGTTAGGGAGATCTGAAACTGACTGGGGGAGAAAAAGACATCCAAGAAGCACAAAATACAACCAAAGCTTAAGGGACTGGAGGAACAATAATGAGAGGAAGGTCTAAGCACTGCCCAAGTAAAAACTCGAACAATGATATAAGAGACCTCACCAAAAGTGACAGGCAGAACAATGGCCCTGCCTCACCAGAACGAGACCAATGTTAGTTCTTGTTACAGAGACAGAGATGTGACATAAAGTTAGCTGAGCTGACTATAATCTCAATAATAAGTTGTGAAACAGCGATTAACGTTATAAATTCACCCTGGCCCAGGTATTCTAAAAATTACCTCAATCTTTACATCTAAACATCATTTCGAAAAAAGATAGACTAGCCATATTCTTACCTATTCTGCACAGCAACAAATTCAAATTCTGAACATTACTTAGAGATGAACTGTAAGTGGAAAGAAGGAAGGAGACTAACTAAGAGTTCAAGTCAAATATAAACACAGCACTGGGAGAAAACAAAACAAAATGAGCAAACACACCTCAACTCAGAAATATCCTTCAGGAATGAAGAGGAATCAAAACATCTTCAAATAAAGGGAGACGAGGACCTTATGGCCAGCACACACACCCTAAAACAACCCAACAGAGGCACTCTAAGCAGAAAAGTAACAAAAAACACACACACAACCAGAACCCTGGCAAGGGAGAAACACAAGAAAGCAGCAATAGTCTCTGACATTTTTAAACATCTGGCAACTGACTTAAAAATACAATACAGTCAATAGAGTTCTAAGTTTATGTTAAGAAAACACTCAAGACTATTATAAGTGGGGGAGGGTAAAATCAAGGGAGAGAAGTGTGTCAAAATTTATTAAAGCTGGCAAAATGAACATATCAATAGCCTATGAATCCTATGAAATGTTTATGTAATCCATGGAAAGGTAAGAAATGAAGCAATAAAAAGCAGAAACAGAAAGCAAAACAAAAATGGCAGGCAAATAGTTACATTAAATGTAAATGAGCTAAATTTGCCAACAGTAAATAACTAAAAAAAAAAAGAAAAGAAAAAATGACCTAACTATATGCAAAATATACTTCAAAGAAGACAATGTAAGTAGAATGAAAATAGAAAGACAAATACAGAAATTAGACATCTCTTATTAAATACAGAAACCATTAGGAGACAAATGATTTTGTTAATTACCAAAAAAAAAAAAAAAAAAGTAGGGCTGGAGAGACAGCTCAGAAGTTGAAAGCACTGACTGCTCTTTCAGAGGTCCTGAGTTTAATTCCCAGCAATCACATGGTGGCTCATGACCATCTGTGGTGGGATCTGATGTCCTCTTCTGGTGTGTCTGAGGACAGCTGCAGTAAACTCATATACATAAAATAAATATTGTTTTAAAAACTGAATGTAAAATATTAAATATTAAAATTTCCATCAAAGAAATCTCTAGGTTTGGGTGATTTTACTAGCAAATTCTACTACATCCAAGAAGAAAAATAAATCAGTGGCACTTTCTTCCAGAAAACAGAACAGAACGGTTCCCAGTTCATATTATGAAGCTGAAATTACCCTGATAACAAGTATCATACAAATATGGAAGAAAAAAAGAAATGCCAAACAATAAATACCTCTCATGAGCTGGGCAGTGGTGGCCCTCGCCTTTAATCCCAGTACTTGGGAGGCAGAGGCAGGAGGATTTCTGAGTTTGAGACCAGCCTGGTCTACAGAGTGAGTTCCAGGACAGCCAGGGCTACACAGAGAAACCCTGTCTTAAAAAAAAAAAAAAAAAAAAAAAAAAAACTTTACCAAGTTATTGGCAAATAAAATTCACATCTAAATAGTTACATACCCCCCAATTCCAATATCTGAAACCCAATCAGTGTAGTCTGCCACATTAATAAGCTAGTACCTCATATAACTAAATGTGAACCTTCAATTACCTTAAAGCAAAATTTTATTTAGGGAAAAAAAAAGGAATTTCGCTATGGAAAGCAAAGAGACCCAGGTCTACTGCAGCAATTTTCACCTATAAACTCAGAAATGTTATTTATTAAAAGAAAAACAATTCCTTAAGAACACCTCAGACATGGTTTTTCAGGGTTCTCTGTAATTCTAATAGCCAACAGAAAGAACCCTGTAACAAGGATACAGTGACATTAAGAGGACCGTGAGGAAGACGCCAGAGGCAATGGCGAGAAAACACACAGACTGGAGGGAAAGTGGGTATTCCAAATAGAATGATAAACCGAACACTGGGCCAGAGACTGGCTCCAGAAAGCACCAATAGCTGGTTCTGGAAGGTAATTCACTTTTTTAAAGTATTTATTACACTATTATTTTCTGAATGTATCTCGCTATTATTATATTCTGCCTCCAATAATTTTTGTTGCTCTGCATGTCTCCAGGTCTTGAATACTGCTGAACAGACAGCAGCCACTCAATAAATAACTTAGTGAATGAAAACCAGAGGTAGGCTTGGGTTAAATGTGACCTCACTCAAAGCCTTAAGCAAGGTCTACGGCAGCATGCATCTACCGAGTCCCGAGGGCAGACCATGTAACTCCCATCCTGTGTCCTGAAATGCTTCTACAGCTCCAGTATTCCTCCTGGTCCATCCGTGCCATCACTGTTCACTGTGACTTACTCAAGGTCACTTCAGCTGCAACAGCACAGGCAAGACAGATCCTGTCACCCACCCACCCTGCCACCTGACCACACAGCCTGCTGGTCCAGCTGCACCAGCAGCACCCCACACGTGCTTTCAGAGGCCTTTAGGAAGAACTGCTTTATGAACTTAGATATAACCCAGCGTTTCTCAAGCACTCCTGAAAAGTCAAGTACCTTGCTTGCTGCTTGGTCATACTGTGCTGTGGTTCTCACCACTTCATCTCTGCTTTTATTCAACATTTTCTCTTTTTCAATCAACTCCACTTTCGTTTTCTCCAGTTGTAGCTGTAACTCTTGAACTTTATTCACTTGGCCTTTCATTTCCTTTTCTTGCCCTTGCAGGCGTAGTTCTAATTCATTCATCTTGCTTTTTAGGTCTTAAACGACAAAAAAAACCACATTCCAATTTAAAGAGAGAGACAGAGACAGAGACAGAGACAGACAGACAGATATTTGCAAAATGTTCACAACTTACTTATTTTACACACTCTGAAATCTTCAGTGAGATAACTCTAATTTACGTTAAATACAGAAACGAATTGGATTTAAGTTCAGCAGTCAGCATCCACTGACATATGTATTTACATATTCCAGAGAAAGAAGAGAAATATGTTCACGCACACCGTCCCGGAGGAGCACAGGGAGGAAGCACTTTCCGAGCAGTATCTATGGTAGTGGTGTGCTTATCACAGGGAATGTCCTCTGTAAAGTCGCCACCGAACTTTACACTCTTGGGCACTAAGGTTTGCTTTATGTCCTTCCATATCAATTCAAACCCGTGCTGGGCAGTGGAACGCTCACCCCTCTACAGTACCTAAGAGCTCTGCCTCCACTGAATAACAACAGTGTAAACCTCTTATACTGCCAAAATTAACAATGAGGTCCCTCCCTGTTCCTGCACACAGTGCTGGTTCCAATGACATTGGCAGTGCAGCAGCTCTTACCAGCACATACTGATGATGATTCTCCATGTATCACAGCACTGGAAATTACCACAGTCCACAGAGCAGATTCCAAAACACCACCTGGTACGCTTGGCTGTCAGTTTAAGTGTGGAACAGCAGCCAAGGTTACAGATTTGCTCCCATATGGACAACCTGGCATGCAGGGTAGAGCTGCTCTGCACACAGGCCACACCTCTGCCCAAAACTGGTCAGAGCACAGGCTCATTCTAAGAGCCAGGTGAGAAGCACGAGGACTACAAACTTGTAATAACTTTCTCTCTCTGCTTTTGGGAAAAGAAATCAAAGCCTTCAGACTACTTCTAAAGGCTCACAGTACCATGTTTCAATAAAAATACAAGTTCCTCGAAAACTATCAATGTCTTCTGTCATTACAGAAATGACAAACTTCACAACATGGGTCTGGGATATGAACTAGCAAGGTGTCTAACAAAATATACAATCCACGCTCCAGACTAAAATTTAAACTTATTTTGTCAGAAAGTTACCTTGATTCTGGGCTTTGGCCTGGTGCAGAAGCTGAGAACTATGAGGATCATCAGGGAGGCTGCTGCAGGCTTCTCTCTCTGTCTGCACACTTGATTTGTCAGGAGTCACTTCTTCCCCCAAAAAGTGAGCTGCAGAGACATCTCTCCTTAGTGGGGTTTTCAGAGAACATGAAAGGCGACTTGGGGTTTTTTCCTGCTGCCAAGAAAATACTGATGAGGAAGCCTGCTGTCTTGCAATGTCCCGGTGATTCATGGTGGCTTGAGAAACAGGCAGGCTCGCTTTCTGCAAAAACAGAAACTCTTTAGAGCCCTTTAGAAATCTTTTTTTTTTTTTTTTTAATTTATCTTTTCCTCCAGTGTTGGGGTTCAAACCCAAGACCCTGCATATGCTCTACAAACCTGGAAACCTCAATATTCAGGGCTAATTATTTCCAAACAGAACATGAAGCCACAACCCCATAATGATAATGCTAGCACAGCATACTAATAATGAATGCCAAACAGATACAGAACACCTTAAGGCCCAAGACCTAGCAATGCAATGTCCTCACAGATTTCTCAAGCGAGCAAGAACTACCACCAATTCATAAGAGCTAAATCTCAGTACTGTTTATCATTATCCACCTCATCTTAAATCCCCAGACTGGCTTTCCTTTGTCTGTCTTGTCTTTCCCACCTACTTTTACACTAAATATCAACCTACAGAACTGTCACTAATGTCATTTTCATATCTGGTAATCCCCTAGAAACATCATATGGATGTTTTATACTTTATATATGTCAACACTTGCATGTAGCCTGTGCTCTAAAGTACTATCTGCCTTCTTTCTGATGAACACAAAGACTTGGAGAGAGATGCTGTGTTAATTCTACAGCAAGCACTCTTCTGACTCTTGGAGAGGTTCAATGGTTACAGAAATTCATTCTTGTAACATCAGCGGTAGAAATGGTACCAAATGAGGAAGTACATGTCTCTAAGTTGAATAATTTTATTTTTATTTATTTTGGTAAGCAGTGCATTTGGGACAAAAATCCTGGTGACCTCAAAACAAGCTTTAAGGAGAGGTAAAGAAAAGGTATCTTTTGATCCTCAGTGTTTACTTACCGACTTATAAAGTCTGCCTTACGTTTTAGCTCATCACTTCTGTTTACTGGCTCATCTGATAATGGAGTCTCTCTCTCTCTCTCTCTCTCTGTCTCTCTCTCTCTCTCTCTCTCTAGTTTATAGTACAGTTGGTAGAGTATGTGGCCAGTATTCATGAAGTCCTTGATCCTATCCACAACACAGCATAAAAACCAAGCTCAGTGGCGCATATCTGTGACCCTGGCCCTGGCCTTCAGAAAACAAGGCAGGAAGTTCAGAAGTTCAAGGCAATCCTCAGCTACATAGTAAGTTTGAAGCCAGTCTATGATAGGAGATTCTCTCAAAAACACAAAGCAAACAGAAAAACTTACTGGCAACTACCTAAAAGAAACAGGACACCACATTGCCAATATTCTCCTCTGAAATGAAAATTTCACTAAGAACAACTTTCAAAACCCACAGTTCTTTCTAATAGTAACTGCACTATCCCACAGGAGGCGGCAGCAGCAAGCATCAGGAATAAGGAGTAACCCCTAGACCTTCCCTCTCCAAACATGTTTCTTTCCATAGCTCAGTTTTAATAAGAAGACAAAATGGATCTTGATACCCCATGAACATTTAATATTTGCAGATAAAACTAACCTCAACTAGAGTCTTTAGTTTTCATTTTAAAACAAGGTCTTAGCCATATAGTTCAGGATGACTAGGAATTCAAGATCTCCCTGCCTCAGTCTCCACAGAGCTGAGATCACAGGCATAGTCCACAATGCCCAGATCACTCCTAAGTTTAATTGTATTTATTTGAGTAGTAGGTTCGATCGAGAAGGTGCACACTGCCGCACCTACATGCAGATCAGAAGACAGCTCTGGGAGTCAGATTTTTCCTCCCCCCCCCCCCCGGGTGCTGACCCAGGAAGTCAGGATGGCACAAGAAGGGCCTTCACCCGCTGAGCCATCTTGCTGGCCCTTATTTTTAAAACAAAGACAAATAATCACTATCAAATGAGGCCTCGAGTCTTTCTCAAGGTAAGAGAAATATACCAGATCCATATAAGACAAATCACTCTTCTTATGCCACAGCAAGGGTTTCTGTAAACGCATCCTCATCTGCAGGGACCACAACAAACTTACTTTTGCATGCAAAGATTTAACCTCTGCCTCTAATCTTTTCCGTTCTTCAACTTCTTTATTGTATTTTTCTTTTAGATCTTCATATGTAGAACCTAAGCCCAGACAACCAAATAAGATTTTGTGTCAACTAATGATTTCATAAAGGAATTAAAAGATCAGCAATGACTGTGCTAAGTCTTGAAATAAGTAAATATTTAATAGAATATCGTGGAACAATATGTCCAAGTATTGATCAGATTACTCATATATGAAAAAAGGGGTGCCTCCTACATTCTGAAACTGAATTTCTTTTGAAACATACTGCAGAAAGGTAAAATGTACGGGTTACTGCTTACCCTAATGGATCAACATAACTCAACAAAATGCAATTGGGGATGACATCTTTGAAACACTAAAATTAAAAGCTGAGTCCAAATTTGGACTAAGTCATTAATTCATAATTTAAAATTTAAGAGTTGTTTATACAGATAGAATACTGACTCGGTGTGAGTGGAGTTGCAAAAAGTTTCTGTGGTGTACTGCACGGATTCAGGGAAACATCTGCTGATTTTGCAACTTGTTGGCTTCTTTCAAATTCAGATTTACACCTGTTATAAAAACCCAAGAGACCAATAACACAGATTAGAACAAATACAACAGAATACCAATGCCATACATACATTTCCAAAGAACAAAGAAGTGTATGAAACTTAGCCTCTCAAAATCCTTTTATCCAACATTTAGTGAGAGCTAATTCTTAAGCCAGACGTAAAAGTACCCTCTCTTCAAAATACTATGAAGCCCGGTGAACACTTTAGCAGCAAAGAAGTCTAGAGGGCTGGGGATACATTCCCACCAAATTTTACATTCCATCTAAGCAACAGAAAGGTACACAAAGAACTTCAGAAACACAAATCAAGTGATATTCTTGAAACATAGGTTCTAATTATGAAAATGGAGACATTACTTATGCTAATCATTGCAAAACAAGAGACTTGGGGTGGGCAAGATGGCTCAGTAGGTAAAGACATTTGTCACCAATCCAAGATTGATCCTTGGGACTCATAAAATAGGAGAGAAATGACTACCAAAAATTATTCAATGACCTCCCCACTTGTGCACGAATACACAAATAAATAAATAATTTAAAGACTTGATAGATACTATATGGCACTTTAAAAAGAAATACACAAATTAAGTTAATATAGCACATAAATGCTACCCATCTACTTTAGGGGCTCTTTTGCTCCACTGACAGACATTACAGGCAAGCAAGTGCTGGTGTCTGGCAGCTGTAGCTGGCTCTCTCCAGTGTTGGTCTTTCTGCAGGTGTTGTACACTGGGACCTTTAGCGTTACACGTTTGAACAGTTCCTATGTGAGAGCCTAGCTGTAAGTCATGATTCCTCAGCCTTTGCCCCAGCTCTCAGGTGGAGGTGTGACCCCTCGCACTGAAGTCCACATGAATGTTACTCAGACAGTTACCGCTTAAGTTCCTGTTCCAGTTTTTCTATTTGCTTTTTGCATGAGCTCAGTTGACTTTCTTGGAAATTCACTTGTGACTCCTTAACTTGAAGTTCATGAGAAAGCTTCTGCCTTGTTTTCTCCAAATTTTCACATATCTCCATCAATCTTTGATTTTCCCTTTTCAGGTCTGCACCCTCAGTCTTTCCATCTTCAACCTAACAGATTGTTGACAAGAAAATAGTTATGTACTTACCAAGTATTACATCTAAGTCTGACTCTACCTTTTCTGTGATACTGTAGTAATAGTAAACCCCCGGGTTGGGGAGGTGATGCTTCATGAACAAAGGCATTTTAAATGACCAAACTCCTAAGCATATAGACAGAAAGTTCTATAAAGTCACACATTATATTATCGTTTAACATCCTTTAAAGAATTTGAAAATAAAAGCCTGCAGCAATGGTTCAGTGAAGAAGAATAACTTGCTGCTCTTGCAAGGACCTGGGTTCAGTTCCCAGCACCCATATCACATGGCTCACAATTGTCCAGAACTTCAATTCTATGGAATCTGCTGTCCTTTTCTGAGCCCTCATGCATGTGATACACGATCAGGCACACGGGACACAGACACACACAAAAAAATTTTTTTAAATAAACCTTATAACTTTTCCTGAACTATTCCATTTTTAAGTTTCACTGAGGAAGCTTATTATTTTAAGGAATCAAAAATCCCTCCATAAACGGGGCAGTGGTGTCACACGCCTTTAATGCCAGCACTTGGAAGACAGAGGTAGGCAGATTTCTGAGTTCGAGGCCAGCCTGGTCTACAGAGTGAGTTCCAGGACAGCCAGGGCTACACAGAGAAACCCAGTCTCGAAAAACCAAAAAAAAAAAAAAAAAAATTTCCCTCCATAAGTAAAAATATATTAGAAGTCATAATCACAATTGGACTACCACATAGTTGGCTAACAGGGTTTTGCTTTTTTTTAACCATTTTCATTACTATCCAAGAAGAGATGATGTCAGGAACACCAAAGTTTTTTAAAGCTCACTGTTAGACAGCAATCTCCACTCTAACTGTAAAAATATCAGAAAACTATCTCACTCCAGGCCGGAAGCAGACACTTGGCCATTTCCCAAACATAAGTCAGAATGGAATTAGGCCCTAAATATCCACAGGCAAACAGCAATAAAGCCACAGATGAAGAAGACCAGAGGCATCTGAAAATGTCTCAAGAGGGAGAGGAGCTATCACCTGGTGCTGGCAAGATCTGCCTCTAGGGGAAAGTGAAACAAAGGTTAAATGACCCAGGAGGCGGCGGCTGCAGCACTCATACCTTCTGCTTCTGCTTCTGCAGCGCAGCTTCAAGAGAGTCCAGCTGGAACTGCCTCTGTTGTTTCTCCTTCTTCAGTTTGTCCAGCTGTCCTTCAAGCTCTTGAATCTTCTGAAGAGCTCTGGTAGGGAGACCTTCCTTCCATTCTTCCAGAGCCCAGCTCATCTTGTTTTATTTTTAAAGCATTTAGAAGTAAACTGGAAAAAAAGGAATAAAATCAGTAAAGAAATTTTAAAGATTCTATAACATTCTGTGGTTTCCTCATTTTATTCTTATCTTTCAGTTTTAACATCTTAGAGAGCTACTCACTTTGCTGTAAAGTTTCAAGGTGAACTAGATCCTACCTGTATGAAAGGAGAGCACCACACTCTCTTACAAACGTTCTTTCCCTTGTTCCCATCCCTAGCACTCATGCTCTAGAGCAGTGCTTCTCAACCTCCCTAATCCTGAGAACCTTCTCTACAGCTCCTAGACCCCCAACCTTAAAATACTTCATTGCTGCCTCCTAACTGTAATCTTGCTACTGTTATGAATCATAATGTAAACATCTGATATGCTGGATATCTGATATGTGATGGGGGGGTCCTTTTAAGAACCCCCGCTTTTTATATTCAGGAAAGCCTTTCCTGTGATTGCCAACAGGTCGTAGTTTCCAGTCAGTTTCTCATAAGATCTCTAACTCTTTCCAAGCTGTATCATTTGTTAAACTGATGCATGTATCAGTCAAGAGTGAGTGCTAGGCTCCTGCCAGAACTGTGGCAAAGGTGATAAAGGCACCCTCCACATGAAAAAGGAATGCAGACAGGAACTCAAAGGACAACTCGAGCCCTGCCACTGTCACTCAAATTCAACTGTTCTTTGTGTCTTGTTTTGTCAATTATGAGACTGATGTTGACAACTTCCTGGAGCATTAGAATGGCCTCTCCCAGTACATTTTCTGTATGTGTTAACTATTATGTCAGTGCCCCAAAAATATACTTCAGCTTATGATGCAAAGGAAATATGGATCACCTCTTTCTGAGCCACATCTGTGTATGTAGACTGAGATAGTATTAACTGTAAATATTTTGAAAAATTACTTTCAAAACTTAGAGAGAAACAAGGATCTTGGCATGTTAGATATCAGCCTTGAAGACAGTTTTTGCTGTCCCAGATCTCATTTCTCAGAAGACATCCATAACTCCACACCCAATTTCCCACAAAATTTTCTGAAAGAAATCAAAGGCCTCTTAACTAATAACAAAGAACAACTGACCCTGCTCTAAGAGATGGCAGTCATGTAGGTTCTTCATTCAAGAGTGAGTAGAGTACATTAGACCAAAAACCACACGCAGAAATTGTCTTAAATCAGCCAGCCACCGAAATCACTACATCAAGATGCCGCAGCCACATCCCCCCACCTTTCACCAAGCACTTGAGAGGCAGAGGCCAGTGGATCTCTGAGTTTGAAGCCGGCCTGGTCTACAGAGGTGAGTTCAAGGCCAGCCAGGGATACACTGGGAGGCTACATCTCCACAGAGGAAAAAAGCCACAGCCAACAAGACAAAAAAAGAACATCTAGTGAGGCGATATGAGCAAGGGAATCCAGCAGGTTTCTTTTCTAATTCAAAACCTACAAACAGCTATATTCATGTCTGTAGTCATACACTTGGTTAAGAACAAGGAGGTAGTTTTATATGTAGTTAATATATTATTATGCTGAGGATTATTACACAATATTTACACTTTAAATTCCTAACTACAGTCCTAAGCCTATCTTCCCAAGGCTGCTCAGCTGGGTGATCTATTTTAGCTTAAGGTCAGGTTCAGTTTTGTTTGGTTTTTTTTTTTCTTTTTACTAGTATTATTTATTCATTCTACATCCTAATGGCAGTCCCCCCCCTCCCTCCTCTGACCCCAGTCCCACCCTCACATACACCTCCCCTTCTTCACAGAGAAGAGGGAAGACTCCCTTGGCTACCACCTGATCCTGGGACGTCAAATTGAAGCAGGACTACACACATCCTTCCCCACGAGGGCCCTACAGAAGTTTTTGCTTTGAGGGTTCGGATCCTGAGGGCAGATCAAGGTGGCGCCTTCTCGGAGGTGCCGAGCACTGTCTAGTCTCCACTAATCTATACTGTTCAGCGGGCGTCATGGGGGGGTTTTAGGATTGTTATTTTGAATGAGTCATCTCAGGGTTTTGGTTATTATTCTTAGGCGTTTAAAAGGCATCTTTTCTTACTACGTTCATTACACACTTATATACATTTTCTACCTCTCCTACACTTAACATATACATACAACCACGCCGACCGCCTAATTGCCAGTAGGTGTTGACGAAGTCAAGGAACCGCCTGTTAGCCACCGTGAACCGGGGTCACGAGAGCAGAAGCTGTAAACTCCGTAAATTAAAAAAAAAAAAAAAAAAAAAAAAAGGAAGATTGAAGAGGCGGGGTCTGAGAGGAAGACGAACGGTGAAGCAAAATCTCTCGGCGGCGGAGGTTTAAAAGGACTCCCACCACCGGGAAGCACGTCTTAGAAACTCGGAGGGCTCCCTTCACGGGCCATCCGCCCGCCTCAGGCCCTAAGGGGGGGATTCTGGCAGGTTTCTACGGCGGTCGTCCGTCGGAACCCCTCCCCGCCTCTCGGCCAGGGCTCGTGGCTTCTGGCTGCGGAGCACACGACAAGGCCCGGCACCACCCTGCGACCCCAAGCCGCCCGAGTGAGAAAGAAGCTTCTCGAGACCACGAGGGCCCCCGACGGGGCGCCGCGGGTCGGGGACGCTGCTCACCTGAGCTCTTTCCACAGAACCGGGCTCCGGGCTCGGGGAGCCCCGAACGCCTCACCGCCGAGCTCCGCACGCGCGCCCGCACCCCAGCGCGCCGCTCCTCCCCGGCCCGGCACGCACGATTCAAACCGCCCGCGGCCGCCGCCCCTCTTCCTCTCGCCCACTTCCGGGCCCGCCCAGCTAGCCTCCGCGCCTATTGGCCGTCGCGAGGAGGCCTTCGGCCAATCCTCGCCCGGCTTCTCGCTGAGACGCCTCTGATTGGTTCTTTTTGGACGACTGTTTCAAAACAACCCCGGGGAGGAGCCTGCGCAGACGGCGGAGGCGCTGGCGTTGCCTAGAGACGGGTGGCGCCGCGCGGTCCGAGGAGCGGGCTGCGGGGGTTTGAACCCGGGTTGAGCCTTGAGCCGTTGGGCGGGCCTGAGGAGGAGGGTGAGGTCTGGGCGGCGGGGTGGCCGCTCGCTCTAACCGTAGGACGCACGGGAGGAGTTAGCTCGGAGGGGATTATTACCGTAAAAGTTGGCTGCGAAGTTGATTATTACTTTAAAAGTTGGTACGCACCTGTCATAGCAGCCCTGAGAAGGGCGTTTGGAGGGACAGCTTGGGCTATACACCGAGTCCTGTCTCAAAAAAAAAGAGGGGGAGGAGAGGGAGAAGAAAGAAAAGGAAAGGAAAGGAAAATAACAGGCACAGTATAACAAATCATCTCAGCTTGAATCTAGACAAGCATGCAAAAACATCAACTGCTGACCTCTCAGGCATCTCCTTCAGATTTTCAAACTCTGAATATGCGACTCGCGCGCGGGGGTTGTGGTGTGGCACACGCACGCCACGACGGGATTGGCTGAATCCGAGATTCTGAGGGGGAACCCCTTTCATCAGATTCAAACATTCACAAGGCTCTTCCAAACTGAGGGTTCTCCAACCTTTGTATGAAGCCCAGGTTTGTGAGTGCATGTGTATTATATATATATTTTCTATATATATATATATATATAGAGAGAGAGAGAGAGAGAGAGAGAGAGAGAGAGAGAGAATATATATATATATAGTATTGTAGATTATAGATCTACTTCCCCAATTAAAAAACGAGCGTCAATTAGACATAGTATTTTTTGTTATATTTTTATACATGGATATATATGTCCCCGCTCCTCTTAAACTCACTCCCCTTTCCAGCTGGACACCTCCCCTCCCCGCTCCGTGTGGGTGGGGGGGTTGAATTTCATCAAGGTTGCTTACAGGAACATGAGTGAACAGTTCTTTGCCAGAGCAGAGCATCTTACTAGTAGCCACACACCACTGAGGGAAAAAGTGTTTCTCCTCATCACCTGTTACTTGTTAAGTCCTCAGGGACAGGTGAGAGCTATAGTCCCTTCCCCCACAAATAAGCTTCCAAAGGCAGGAACAAGCTAGGAATTGTGAAGTCGACGTGTTGCCTTCAATAAATTTCAAACTTTCTCTGTCTCCTTTACCTTTCGTTAGACTATTCCTGCAGTTTAATCTGAAATCATGCTGATTTCATAAAAGCACTGTGCAGGCTAGCTTTATGTCAGTCTGACACAAAGTGGAGTTATCTGAAAGGAGAGTTTGAAACACTGAGAAAATGCCTCCATAAGATCCTGTCGTAGGGCACCATTGCACACGGCACCTCCCTGGGTTGTCGGTCCTGAGTTCTGTAAGAAAGCCCGGCTGAGCAAGCCAGGGAGAGGAAGCCAGTAAGCAGCAGCACTCCTCCCTGGTCTCCGCATGAGCTCTGCATCAGGTTCCTGCCCTGTGTGAGTTCCTGTCCTGATTTCCCTCAGTGATGTGGAAGTGTAGGCGGAATAAACCCGCTCCTTCCAACTTGGCTTTGGCCACGGTGTTTTATCACAGCAATAATCACCCTCATTAAGACAACCATTTTTAAGATTTTTTTGGCTTTCCAAGACAGGGTTTCTCTGTGTAGCCCTGGCTGTCCTGGAACTCACTCTGTAGACCAGGCTGGCAAGACGTTTTCTTAGAACTTGGTTTCTACCCTTCCCTTTGAGGATTTTTGCCACACCCTGGCTTTTCTCATGATCAGTCTTCCTCGGAGTGCCGACCACCGAGCCTGGACAAATTTATCACCACCTTCCTTTCTATCACTCGGCGCTCTCTCGCCTTCCCATCATCTTCTCCAGTGTGAGCTGCAGCGCTTGGCACTGAAACCAGCGCCATTGCCCTTTGTTCTTGTGTCTCCCAGACGTGTGCATTTACCTGTCCCCTTCCTGGGGAGAGCTGTGAGATACGGAGGGACAGAAGTCCTACGAGTGGACACTCACATACAGCTACAAACCAGACCAGGTAATTTGACTCCAGCTGAGAGCAGCAGGGATATTAGAAAAAAAGGCTTAGCTTCTCTCTGGCTCAAGGACCCTCCCTGGCCAGGCTAGAGGCTTGGAGCCTGTCAACTCTTTGTGAGCCAGAGAAAAAGGAAAAAGGGAGAATTCAAGCACACACACACACACACCCCACACACCCACACACACACATACTTTGGCCCTGCCCGACCACCTGTCTCAACAATTCCACAAGTGTTCACGCATACTTACATACATACACATATATCTACACATGTATTTACGTACATACGTGTAGACAAACAGACATATACATATAATTCATTCGGTGACTGAGGCTGAGCCCCAAATGCTACACTTTATTTTTTTCTCTCTGGCAAGTTTTACCTTTTTAGACAAAAGTTCTTTATGGAATTACGTCGTAGATAAAATGTTACACAGGAGGGGAGTTACAGGAGGATGCTGATCGTTAGTCTAAAGCAGCGCTTCGTTCTAGAAGCTCATAAGTTCCACAGCTGCACATGGCCTTGCTTTATCGCGGTGCACACCTGTGGCTTCTCATCCTTGACCCTCACCTAGAATGAATGTTTTTCCTTGATCATAAATTTGTCCCAAGCCTGCTTTCTTTGCCTAGTGCAGTTAGCCTGTGGCATGAGAAGGTTTACAGAGCTCTGTTTGCAGCATTATTCTACAGGGGGCTTGAGATTACTTGTATCAATGTTCTATAAAATCATTATCAGAAATTGTGAAGTCATCTATTCGTCTCTACAGAATTACTACATGAGAGTACCTCTTCATGGTGATCTGCAGGAAATCTGCCCCATAGGGTGGGCTGAGGCCCAGGAAACAGTAGGTTATGAAATAGTGACAGAAAGGGCATCTCAGTACCAAGAAGCAATCCTGGATGAAGTCTCTGGTGACTTTGCATCTCAGAGCTCGCCCATCACAGACCATGCAAAACCGCGGGCCGTCTCCAGAAAACTCACTCGCATGCTTTTTTCCTAGATGGTTTCTGACAAGTTAGGGGTTGTCACCTTCTAATCAAAAGTGCTTTTATATAAAGCTGTCTCTCTCCCTCTCTGAATCATGGAGGTAAGATGACCCATTCAGCAGCATACGAGTTTTCATCTATTTTTATCTATTTGAGGATTTTAAACATTCTCTAATGAACACATCTGCCCATATAATTATGAGTTTCTCCCTCACCCTGCTGTCGATTCCACAAGAAAGCCGCCTCTGCCACATGACAGTTTGATGGTGATTTTGGTTCCTTCATCAGGGTTTTATTTAGAACCAGTTGTTAGAAATGGGTAGGGTATACTTCTCCATCGCATTCTTAACCTTTATGTGTCTGTATGTTCTGGTTGCTTCTTCTACGGCAGCACATTGTTTTACTGTGCTGTACAGCCTTACCTACACACCAACGTATATTTCGTTGTGATAAATTCAAACAAAGCACGCATACTTTAACTCTGAAGTTTCAAAAATTGTGTGACAAGTATGTACACCTCTATAAACACTTTTAAGCCTCAATACATTTTTTTGACATGGTAGGGTTCCACGTCTAGCTTTTCCAGCTATGTAGTCCCCAGTTCCCACAGCCAGGCCACCACTAACTTGTTTGGTCAGTGACAGTTGGCAGTTTTGTTTAGTTTTGTTTAGTCTCATATACCTGGAATTACACAGGATGTACTGTTGGTGTACTTTCAGGGGTGGCTATTTTCCTGGGCTCTATTCCCTACCGCCCTTCCAACCCTTATTGCACTGCAGCCCCCCAACTCTGGGTAGGTGAGAAAGGAGGTTAGTGGGGAAAGGGGACATAGACCTCTTTGGACTACTTTCTGCTGGTTTGTTCCCTTTAGTTCCCTGGGGCAAGTCCAGACTCCATCATCAGGATATCACCCACCAGCAATCCAGCAAAATAGCACTAGCAAATGCAGCAGCAGGAACCAGCAGGAACCAGCAGGAACCAGCAGGAACCAGCAGGAACCAGCAGGA